>VUJU01002213.1:8205-40760 GCA_009835225.1 Aphis craccivora | reverse complement strand
ACAACAACAACAACACTATAATATATTTCGACGGTCCGCGGGCTGATGCTATTCAAAACTAGGTCAGCTCGACCCAATTCCAGCGACCGGCAGAGGCTTACAACGCTAACAAACACACATTCGCGCACCCGAGCGAAGAGACCTAGTTTCTAGTCCCCACCACCATCGACCGGGTCCATCGTAGATATACGCGACACGGGTTAGGCGATTCGGCTGCGGTGGGACGCCCCCTCCCACCGAAAGTCTATCAATTACTACCGTATCCGCCGTCTGTTGTAAATTATAATTATGTACACTTAAACTTATTAATAATAATATAATACAACGTTTGATTATTGCGCGCGCGAGAGAGAGAGAGAGAGAGAGAGGAAAACGCTGCAGCGTAGTGTGCATAATAATTATTACCACTATTTGGACTACGGATGCGATTCCGCGATGGAGCGCGCGCGGTACGCGGACGAATACGATGTGTATTGTATGTTTTGGGAGATATGGAATGAATTACTGTTTATAATTTGTATTGATCTGCCGACGTTGGACGCGAACAAAAATAAATATTATTAATAATAGCCTGTATCGGTAATAACAACGTTTAAACGGAAACTTGACGCAAAATCATTTGCAATCGTTTCGGTCGATGCTTACATATTAAATAAAATATATACGTACGATTGCATACACGCGTCCGTGTGGGTATACATTACACAAATCGAAATCACAACCTTATGTTATATTATCGGTGCGAAAATAAATAAGTATAATATATCATTATTGTATATAGAAGAACTCTGGCCAAGGTGCGCGTGGGGGTCAAGGTGGCACGGAAATAGGCTAGCTCGAAATAGCAACAGTAAGGAAAACAGTTTTCATATAATAATAATATATAATATTATAATTGTCGTTGGTCGGGAAATACGATTTAATTTTTGCACAGCGTATATACAACAAAACTGCGTTTGCGTAATGCAATAAGTACCTACATTGTACGGACAGGAGACCGCTGCCAACACTATCCATCAGACCCCACCTTCGCGACAAATAGACACGCGCAAACGTAACTCAAATTTTTTACACTACAGAACACGGTCTGAAAAACATTTTTAAGGTTTTGCCCGTCATACAAAGACCTACCGATATTATTATGCAACAATCCTCCCGAGGTCCGCCCAAACTATATTATTATATATGTATACCTATTTGCTATCCATCGTAATATATTATATTTTTAATTTTCCACTAACGAACTGACTTTTTAAGAGGATTATCATTAAATTATGTAACACTAAATTACTATTAACAGTATTTTGATGCTCCCGTCACCATTTGGCATGAAATCTAACACAATGTGTAATAATATAATCGCGTCACAAGTGAAAATGTGGTCGGGTATGTGTTTTCGAACAATAGGCAAATATTATTTTCAACAATTTAAACCACCATTTTTTCTCCTATTATATATTATACTATTAAGTACCTATTTTATTTTATCATAACAAGTTTAGTCGATTTAATAGTTAATTCATACGACGGATCAATTATATTACTAATTTTAATCCCACCTTATTGTTATCTATATTATCACAAACATTGTGGTCAATCAAATTTATATAAGACCTATAAGAGAATATAAGACCCTTTTATTTTTATAGAATTGACTAAACAGATCGATTTATGAAAAGTGCGTACTCGTCATAATAATTATCATGTAGTTAATTTTTCATCTCGCATGAACCGTACATTTGGCGAGCATTTTTAATGATTTCAAATATTCAATCTATTTAATTATATGGTATTTCATATTTTTACAACGGACGCGTTTTATGAAGAGAATGTCTTGCACATAATTGTGTATAGATGAGTAATATAGGAGTATAAGTAGAGAGAGGAGAATAGAGTAACTTTCACTTTCGATTCGAAAGGTTGGAATGACAACTGTGCGCGGCATTGTTCATGGTAAATACTAGACTAAAAGTTGCGAAGCAGACGACGACATTGGAAACGTATAACCGAACGAATGAGTAAAAACGATGTAGATAATACATCCTAATTTGTTTATCTTCGCATAAACAATGTCTAAATTATTACATTAATTCGATAAAAAATAGCAATGATGAAAATCACGACGAAAAAATCAATTTTGCTCCTCCGAATAAACAGTATACTGTAAATGTAATGTGTGCGTGTTTGTTGTGTGCACTATATATACATATCGATCGAAAACGCAACGGCCGCCCACGCTCCACTACTGCCACCCATCAATGTATTATACTGCCACTTGGCCTACCCTACGGCCTACACGAATCTCTACTTACGTACTCAAAGTATGTATTCGACGAATAGCAGCGACATTCCACTCAGTTATCAAGAAGTTTTTTACAGAAAATAATTACACGGCTACTTTGTTTGATTTCGATGTACATTTCTTGTATACAAATATGTGCGTATCGATGCGTATATTAACATTATTTGTTATACACACACAATACACATACATAGTAACATGCGCGTCATGTATACTTATACGTCATAAATATAAATTTTATAACAGGGTTACGAACCTTTGCGAGTCAACAATCAAAACCATTATATTCCAGTCGTTGTCGTCGTCGTCGACGAAGCCGCCGCTGCTCTACACAGGGTCAAGGTTCATCGATCGGAAAAATCTAGCATTAGCACGCACAATGGACTTTGTAAACTCCCCCCTCTCACTCATCATCATACCCAGTTTAAATTTTAAACTTTAAACAACCGCGTACCTAACAAATAAAATTCATATGGCATCCATACATTCTTTTAGAGCTGTCAGTTACATGCATACAATTTTATTATATTAATTTTAAAATAAAATAGATCAGCAGACACTCGATTTGTGATGATGAGCATTATTATTATCAGATTATACTATTATTAGACGACTTCAGGATGTTTACGACCTATTTTTACTCTTTTCGATTAATTTCCATATAATTCATATAATGCAAATCACACAATGCTATTTGTAAGTACTAAGTGCCACTGTACTCGTGTAATATATGTATTGACCTCAAATGCAGAATAATATTGCTTAGTGTTTTATATGCCTGTAGTTCGTTCATGTTATATTAATTTATTGACGGTTTTTATAAGCAAAATCGTTTAGGATTTATGTACGCGATCACTGCGCAGCCAATTCCAGAAGTTGGTGAATTATAAGCATAAAACAGCAGCTATAGAAGAAGTGTGTTGTAACGGTGGTTTTTTCACGATGTACCACTCCTCCGAATCCATGGCCTCTGCCTGCGTGCAGTTGGATGACATTGGCCCGAGGTCATTACCCCACAAACGAAGCACGGTATAATAATATTATAACATAATAATAATAATACGCAGTATACAGTATAATAAACTCGAGATGTAAACACGAACGGGTGATCGAGAGTGAAGACTGAAGAAGAGGAAAAAGCGGGGAATGATACACTAGAGAAGAGGTAAAACGTAAGAAGTTATTAATAACACCGGCTTATTGATTTTGAGGTAATATACTACGCGAGTCGTATATCTACAATGTAAAACAAAAAAAAAACTAAAACGCACGTTCAGGAGAGATAAGACAAACAATAATTATTAATATTAATATACAATTTGTATATTATGCCAAACAATAATTACGCACGAGTAGCACGGTGCTATATGTGTGAGTGCGGTCGTGTGTATGTGTACACACGTTTCGATGTGGATAGGTCGTCGTTTTAAACATTTTAATTGGTGTAATTCTATATCGTATGTTAAAACTGTTAATCGTTATCTCTGGTGAATATAATATTATAATAGTAACTATACAGTATTATGGCAATATGGCATACAATACCTACGAAAAAATGTTCTGTTATTATTATTTATTGATCAACCTCCTTCCAAAATACCTACATAAAAACACCAACACTATACTATATTATAATTTATAATATTCTAATAACTATATGTATATAATTATACACTCCTCGGGTACCACACAAAACTGTTATCGAGCATCGCAGTGATTTGTCGCACACGCTACATTATTTGTATATAAATGAAATGCATAACTTATGCAATTATATATTAAAATAACGGTTTTTTCTACTCGTTCGAGAATTTGTATTATTAATATTATTCTTTTCACGATTGCCAAACGGACCAAGCCACCGAACGACATAACGTTGCAAATTTCTATTAGTCAATACACGATTGCTAAAGGTAGGTCGTTACGACCTGCCTAGGACTTAACACCAACAATGATGAGCGCATAATATTTAAAAATCACACGAAAATGAACAAGTATTTAATCTATACGCAATCGAGGAGTTTGAAAATAACAAGATCGTTTACAAGGACATAAATTAAATTACACAAGATTTTTTTTCCGCATAGTATTTATTTATTTGTATTTATAAGCTGTTGACGATAATACGCTAACAAAAAGGTGTACCCATAATGTATTGTATGTAGTATGTTTTCTGTTGTTTCAAATTGTTTACGATTTTACTCTGGATAATTATAGTACAAACTAAAAGTAAAAAAAAAAAACAAAACATTTTATGCGAAATGGTTTTCAATAAATTTATTATGTAATCATCTTTCATTTATTTATAAAAGCGGCTAGCGATAACCTTTTTCCAACTTCTAGTTTGGTTAGGTGTAATTTAGCTTTTTCACAGCTGGCATGTGTTTTATTAAGTACATATCTCTAATGGGAATTTTTTTTCAATGTCATTAGGCCATCAATATAGTACTCGCACGACATTATAATTGCATAAAATAATAAAAATGGTAGCCGTCTGTTATTACGTGAGCGCAACGACGGCGAGACGATAAAAAAACTATTAATAATATAAGAGTGAGAGGCATTATAAATATATTATTTATACAAAAAGATCAATAATTAATAAATAAATCTTGGCACAAATATTAAAATAATGTTGCAATCGCTAGTATGAGCGAGATCGCCTAAAAAGTACGTCTAATGAGTTTAGATTCAAATTCGTGAAAGTTGTGACACGCCATGCAACGCCATCGATATATTATTATACTGAAAAACACACGTCATATACTCATATCGATTGGCCTTGTGGTAATTTAAGCGATAATGGTTAATATACAACATCAGGTTTTCGAATACCGTTCCAACCACATAATTGTGTAACAACATTATTGTTATTTACTATTTAGTAAAACAATAGTCAAACTTTGATAATATATTATAAGAACAAAATTGTCTCCGCTCTTAATCGTATTTTCTTTGTTAATATTCATTATCCAGACACACACATATTTCGTTTTATCATCTTTAATCGATAAATTATAATAGTTCCCCGAGCGTTTCAATATGTATATACAAAATATTATGTAGTGTAAATAAATCACTAATCAGTGTAGTTAAGCACATGCTAACATCAACACATCGTTATAGTCATCTTATATAAACCGATAGCAATATGCAGAATACACAGTGTAACAATAATATATAAGATAACCGTTTATACAAGATTCAAAATGAACATTGTTTGTAGAGCTGTTCGGTCGGACGTGTTGCCGGAATTGGTATAGTTAATAAACTATTATTCTAAACATACAAACATTAAACAGGCGGGTTATTTATAAACATATAGTCGTATAATAGTGGTAACTCGGATCATTTAACCAATGACAAAAAAAAAATACACATACAAACGTGCCAAAAACAAAACCGCGATTTCCTGATGCGGTTTGATTCGTATTCGACTTCGGTGACAGCCCAGCGCTGCCCGTTGGCAATAGATTATAGAAAACGCAATAAACATTAATTCCGACGTCGGATCTCATGAAATATTTCGATTTTCGATCAAATTATATTATACACTGCCCACAAACGTGCGGGCGGGAGGACGATAAGTAGGGGTCGATTAGGTAACTGAAATTACACGAATTTCTACATTACAATGGAACGATAAAATCTTTTCGTCGTCGACAAAAAATGACTTAGAGCAAACCGCGTTTTGAAGAATGGATAAAAAAACACGTCTGTCCCGCGTGAGACCGCCCGCAGACAAAAGGTTTGAACACCAGTTGTATACATAAAACGTCACCGATTTCGGACGGCGTACATTGTTTGGCCTTCCTCTTATCGGGGGGGAAAAAAAAAAATCCCTCGTCTGTAAATCTACTGCGTCGCAATACGCTCGCGGAGCAAATCCCTCTTATTTTCGGATTACACACATATAATATAATATACGCTACATGATAACGAAAACCCGGTGCAGTGCACCCTTCGCGGTCCGCGTACAATCGATAAGACGACCCCGAGAGGAACGCAATACGGCCCGGTATGCTATTCAGTGAAAAAAATTAATAATAATACGATATATTATAATATTATTATACATTGTGTGCAAGTGCAACGCGTGTAATGATAACAATAACACTGTATTACGTATTATATTATTATGTGACCCGAAAGGCGCGTTAAGTGTACCGAAGAAAACGTATATTATACGAACGCGATTCGAATCCGAAGAAAGAAAACGCTACACCTGCATGGGTGATAGGTGATGGAAGGAAATCGAAACGAGAAATCGTATATACGTGAAATTATAGGACCGTCTACGGGGGGGGAAAGGATACTGAGAAAACGACGGACGGGCCGACGGCGTACAGAAATACGACGCCGAGAGAACCCAACAAACGACCGCGACGAGTACCTTCTATACGAGCCGCGCTCAACCATTCGTCGAACGGGTTCGTAAGACGGCACAATAATAACGTAATATTATATAAATATCGCGTCGTGTGTGTCGGCGGCGGCGGCGGCGGCGGCAGCGACAGGGGTGCGCTCGAGAGTGCGTTACACCCGGGACGAACGACGCGTCCTTGAGCAACCGGTGGGAAGAAGAGGTCACCGGACTCTGGTATACCGCCGCAGACACGGTTCTTACCCCAACGGTACGCGCACGCGCACGACGGCGGACCGTGTCCGTGTAATGACCGGTTAATGGTGGTAGTGCCCCAACGGTCGTCGTCAAAACATTGTATCATTACAATAATAATGGTCATAATAATAATAATTGTCGCGATAATGATTATTGTGCTACAAAAACAATAATAATAATTGTCACAACTACAACCGTCGACCAGTGTACACGTAAGTCTTGTGTATGACACACGATTTCGTTTCGTGTTGTAACTACTCTCTCTCTCTCACTCACTCCGTATCACCCCGTTTATCGAACGTGAGATATTATTATATTCGCCGTTCGTTTCCGTATATTCGCGTCGTCCGACACACGGAAAGACACCGTACATAATAATATTATTGATAATGATGGCAATAATAACAATAATAATAAAAAAAATAACAATAATACGGTATTGTGCGAAACGGATATTATAACAGTGTTATATTTTGAGCGTAGATATAGAATAGATGGTGAAAATAAAAATATAAACAACACGCACACGGGGGCGGCGGCGTCAGCGTTCTAGGAGGGGGAAAGAGCGAGCACAGTCATCGGCGGCACGGGGTCGCCGAACTCGACGGTGTATCCCGGTGTTGCATCGGCCTCTCTAGATATTGCGTTCAATCCCTACAACAACGTTCTACGCACACACACGCACGTAGACACACAAGTTCAAGAAACTCCAGAGCCGCCGGCAACGACGGCGACAACGACGTCCACGAGGACAGGACACGACTCGTACGACGAGAGTACAAGACCGCGAAGAACATTATTTATTATTATTATTATTATTATTATTGTTACACAATATATGTAATATACACGCGCATATTATTATTATTATACGGATATTTATAGACGTTGAACGGGTCGACGAAAATAAAATCGTATTCGTTAAATTTGTGTGTACAAATATTATATATAAACCCGTAGGTATGACGAGTTGTGTATATACGTGGACAAACAAATCGAATAATATACAACGCGACATTACGTTTCGAAGAACACTGGGTAAACGGACCATTTAAAAACGATATTAAATCGATTATTGGGTCGTTAGGTTTTGCTTTCTACACATGTAATACCTTGTACACGGGTATACGACCCTGGGACATTCACCTTCGCCTTAAAAAAAAGTAATTAACACACGTCCGCAAGCCGAAGAGCCGCCGCCCCGCTGGTATATAGAACTAAAATAAAGTAAACTACGTTCAGACCAAATACACCAAACTATAGGAAAAAAGAATTAAAACGCTCGAAGAGCTATATATTTTATGAACTTTTTTCCGTGAGCGGAGGGCTATATTTTATTTGAAAACGATTGACCGAAATGTTTTTTTCCAACTGAATTTATTTGAGAATTTTCGTTGTTTGTTGGAAATCTATTTGCTTGGAAATGTACTTGGTTTCAAAAGTATTTACTCAAAAAACATATATAGGTAGTAGGTGCGTTCGGAAATAAAATCGTTGGTAAATATTAATATTTGGAATCGTATTTATTTGAAACGTATTTTCGTAAGAATAGTATTAGCTTAAAACATATTTACTCCGAAAGGTATTTATTCGCAACCGTATACGGTAAATCCATAATAAACATTTCCAACGAAATATTTTCCATAAAAATAATTTTTTGAGTAAACACAATTGCAGCATAATATATTATTCATAAACGTATAATGGATTACGATTTCAAACTCCGAAATGATGCGAATTCAATTAAAAATACGATTCCAACAATATAATATTGTTTCTAACGGGATATATTTCAGCAACATATACCGTTCCAACGGTATGATTTTCCTAATTATCATGCACGGCGTCATCCCCATTTCTCACTGCTGAGGGGTTTTCTTTTCTCACTGGTGAGGAGCTGTCCGGTCGTGGGCTTGAGGTTTCAACGAATTACCACTGTTCGTCGTCGGAGTGCAATCGTAGGAGCGATGGAAATTCCGTTATCGAATTGTATAGTATACATTCTACGCACACACGCGATGATTTTCTTATTATTATTTTTTTCAGTCTATGTGTACCATCGCGCCGGTGTTGTTAACCTCTAGGCAGCGAATTTTACGGTTTCGATATTTCAACCGGGCCGGAACAGCCGCGCGTGAGGTGATTGCGGACGGCGTCGGCAGTGACCGGCTACCGCCGGCACTGCGTGGGCATATCAATTGCATATATTTTATATTATCATTATTTAAAACGCTCGCTCGCTCACTAACGACGACGACGACAACAACAACAACAACAACAACAAAGACGACGACAAACGACGCGGCTGCGCGTCAAGGCCTATGATGCGGGGTTTTCCCGAATCGGTCCGTCGGCCGGAGGAAGAGATGCGTTGGTTTTATTTTTTTTTGCGTCGTAAAAAATTATTAATTTAGTGCCGGACCCGGTGCCTACGACGGACGGCGGCGCGTAGAAGGTGACGACGCGGTAGGACGAGCGGGAGACGAGCGCGCGGGGGACACGTGTTCTTGAGTGCCGGCCGGCAATGATCGATACCGCGCATACGCAGCAGCACGCATCGCGCGAGTCCCGTTATTGTTATCTTTCCGCTCGTAACATTCGCACGTATATTTCAAACGCACATTATGAACATTGTTATTGTTGTTATTATTATTAATATTATCATCATCATCGACATTATCATAATCATGACCGTTGGGCGTAGGTGTGTACCGGTTCGTTTGTTTTTAAGATATTTGTTGTAATCGATTTGCGGACGACTGCAGTTTGGCGTAAACGACATTTTCGTGCGTAATATAGCTTTGCCGATTTATTTTTCTACCGTCGTACCCCTCCTCCCCGTTTTGGGATCGGCGACGGTTTGACGGCGTTTCCGCCGCGTAGCGATTCTTTTTGTTGTATATATCCCCCCGAACGCAGAGAGAAAACACGCCATTTTTCCTTTGTCACAACAAGTGCGAGTGCGCGCGCGCGAACGCTATTCCGCTCGCTCGCTCGCTCGGCCGCGCGTATACTTTATGGCCGCGTTGTTATGGTATTGCGACGCGGACCAGCGCGCACGCCCCGCGCCATCCACCCTCTTGTACACACGTGCTGGTCTTCGCTCCACGTGCACCGCGGACGGAACAAAGAACATTCCCGGGCGTGCGCGAAAGGGGCCCCTTATTATTCCTCCGTCGTGTCACCTCCGCCCCGCCGCCATAATACGTACAGTCGTTACCGAAACGACTTGCTCCTCCTCCTCATCCACCACAGCTGGTATATAAATTGAACAGTGACAGAGAACGAGAGAGAGACAAAGAGAGAGCGACGCCATCGCGGTAATAACAGTAGTAGTAATGGTAATAATAATATACCAGTGCCGAACAGCGGCCGAGTAGGGGGGACAGGGCGACGTCAACGTCCGTGGGCCTGCACGTACGAGGGAAATGCATTGCGAGAAATTTCGCACGGATGACGCGCGCGCTACGGACGCGGCACGTGTCGCGCATTTCATTGCACTTTTTTACGCCAAGGCCGTTTTGGCGTCCTTTGTTAAAGCGCGGTGCGACCGGTTCTCCGACATAATATTGTTGCTGTTGTCCGTATATAAATCCAATGCGATGGCCAGCACAAACAGGATATAATGACATTATATAGCCAGCGACACTATATATATATATTAGAAATTCCAGTACGGTAAACAACGAACAAGAGTACCTATGCCCATTGGCCAATATAATTAATTTATCATCATTGAAAACACGAATTCGTTAAAAAAAAAATTGTGTTGAATGTATAATATGTTTTATTATGAATATGTATGTCACGATGGTTAGAACGCAATTTTTGACACAGTTCTTACTACAGCGAAACATCGCATTGCGGGATAACTGTGATGGGAACGTACGTATGTGTAATGAAACGAATCGAACTTTTAGACTTGGAGTCACCGCAAAAATAATCACTCCCGACATACCATAATCGCGGTGTGGCGGTCGATGTGTGCAGTTTTTTTAGATATAGAGTCGACAATCAGCAGATTTGGAGTAGAAAAAGCGTGTAAAACGACCGACGACAATCGGGATTTTTAGGTGACCACTTGTTCCCGTTACGAAACCACTAGAATTTGTTTCGAAGGTCGAAAGAATGTTTTTCATTGCAACGTAATTTTTTTTTTGTTATGATACTAAAATTAGATTATTTTGATACGTCAAAATTAGACGGGCTTGGATTATAAATACGTACCACAAGCGTGAAAACATATAAAATAATAATAATAAAGGCGTAATGCGCACGTGCACCACCGCAAGCAGCAGCTAGTGCAGTTGCGAAAATTGCAAGGCCAAAGTTGCAACAAAAAGAAAAAAAATTACATGGAACCGACATGTCCAAGGACTCTCTATGACACGCGTTGCAGTATGCAATCTGACACTCCAGCGTCCCCTTCACCACCACTTCATTTACAGTCGGAGCACACACGAGCACAATAAATTATCTATTTTATTTTTATTATATTATTTATATTATATTTTCTCAGAGGTTTTCCAAAGAGGGAAGATAATGACGAGTTTAAAAAGAATTTTAAGCTATTATGTGCTGTAATTCAGAATCGTGAACAGCTGTTTTGGCTAGGGGAGCGTCACAAAACCAATGGAACAGATATTTAAAAAATAAAACCGGTCTTGTTAGGGTATAGAATACCCAGACACAAAGCCAACCAATCCCTCCAGCGACCTGAGGATATAATTTATTAATACCTATTATTATTTTTGTAAAAGCGACTTTCAATATAGTTCGGAAGTAGAAAATATTATAAGTACGCAGTAACTATTTACAATACTTTCAAGTTTAAACCACGATTAAAGGCGGCTAGCGTAGCAAATTCCAGGACAAAATAGCATTCGACCTACTATTGTCCCGCGGCCTTGCACTGCACGTCACAATTTCCTTCTAAGTACAAATTTGTTTTTTCCAACTTATAGTGTTATTCCGTATTCGTGTATCAAAGATAATACTATAATATAGTGCTGAACCTGCAGGGGATGCATATTGTAGAGTTTTTTGAACAAACTGAGTACGTACTTCAACGTATATTTCATATTTCCAAGTATTATGATACGCCTCTCTCGTTGTGGCCATTAAATTATGTACACGTTCGCATTCTTTTAACGAGCGATAGTAAACGTTAGGATATACCTCTCACTTTCTCCTTCAATTCGAATCCCAATTTTTATCAATCGACCATATATCAAAATATTAATAAATATCAAGAGAAAAACTGATTTCTTCAACGGCTATAGGATGAAAGTTATTGTCGTTTCGAATGTTTGTCCAACGAATAATACATTACTATACATTTGTTTTGTTGCAACTGTTTGGGAGTAAACTAGTACCGAGTATGATGCATTGATATACATTATAGGACTGATGCTTAGTTCGTATATGTTTCTAGAAGGTGTTATTGACGGTTTTCCTTACTAATACACGAGTGTATTACTTATATAATATTACTCTGTAATTATTTATTTTAGAATAATTATTATATTAATACCTATCTATTTAAGTTTTAAAAGTCATACAGAACATGATTGTAGACTTGACAAACGAATGCCGTAGGTATATTACAAAAAAAAAAAACTTTAATGTTATTGATACTAGGTATCAATAACAATAGGTACATCAAAATATGAATTGGTTGTATTTGAACTGGTCTCTAACACATTACTATAAAAATTAAATAAGTTAATTCTAATTTGTATACACAAAACAATCATTAATGTTTAACATAAAATATATTATAATATACAAACATTAACGATTATTATTAATAAATAGCTACCCACTTGCTGTTATTTGAATATGAAAAAGTATAAATAATAAATATATGTACTTAGTGAGAAATATTTTTAAAAGATACGATAATATTTAAGATTCACAAACTAAATACTGGCTTATGGTTTTTATTTGAGTAAAAAAAGTTATTCATATTGTCAAATTGATTAAATGTTAAACTTTAATTATTTATCCTAATACGGCGTTTATTTAAAAAAAAAAAAATACATTTATTTGCCTTCAGGCAATGATTTATGATTGCGTTAGTGTATAGTGTGGGGGTGGGTAAATAGTCCACGAGAGAATAAAGTTAACAAATTAAAATTGTCGTCACGGCTTGTAGCGCTCAACTGCAAATTGTAGTATAGATATCTATTACTAACGGATCAGCGCACTTTCGGGGAAAAAAAATCTACAGCACTACCGTAATTATTATTATTATGTACCTACACCTAGAAAACTCTAGCTATTGAATAAAAAATAATTAAATAAAATAATACCTACACTAACACCAAAATCAGCATGCGAAAAAAAACAAAGAGCGGTTTTTTAACAAGCTGACAGGGGCGTATCCGTTTTATTAGTTTTATATTTCACATATTATCTCTTTGCGTTCAAATGAACGTAATGTTAATATAATAGTACGTACAATAACATAAACATATTCAGGCGCATTTTAGAAAGGAGGAAATATATAATGATGGTCCGCGCGTGTATATACGGATGGACGATGATGGCTATCGGAGCAATTATTCTAAACATACATCGTAATATACCGAGCACAATCATATTGACGTGAAATTTAATTTTGACGGGCAATATAGAGAATTTTCTGTTTTCTCGACGAGGTCCGGGACACATCATAATATAATACGAAAAACACTCTTGGTCTAAACCCTATATACCTACATCAGCTACATCGCTGACTTAAACACATTTGCATATAATTCTGAATGCAAATACACACCTTTTGTCGACTATTGTACATGATACTGTGCGCAATTACTGATAACAACAGTTATTTTTAGTTATTATATCACGATCACGGATCAATTAATATTAACGAATATTATAAACAACAATTTTTTCAATACTTTAATTTTCAATTGAAATATGATAATAATATGTGAAATACCACAATTGAACCGTTGAACTCGCCCAAACAATAATCTTCAACTTCATTATAATATAATATATAAGACGTAAAATATGCTAATAATTATTATCATTGTATAACATGTACTACTGACCTTCTTTCGCTTGGGCACGTCTTCGAAATCGTCGTCGGTCAGACCGATTCCCTCGTCGACGACCGACGGTAGGCCGCGTCCGCTCCAAGCAGCCGAGGAGCTGGACTCGCTGAGCGGTGGTGACGGCGAGCTGCGACATGAAAAAGCCCCTTCGCTGGATGTGGACGGACTGGTGGACAGTGACTCGGGTTGTTGGCAGCGCGTAATGCGTCCTGTGCATAATATACAAAATAAAATTATTGTTTTATAAATTATAATTTAAAATAAAAAGTAAACGTGAAAATATCAAAAATAGCACTCTCGGAACGTCATAAATGGCGAGGATAATAATATTATAATCACACCGCCGGTAGGATTGGTAAAACTGGGGGGGAGGGGTGCGAGCGCAAGAAAATTCGCAGAGACCGAGCGCGCTTGACGGGCGGGTGTGCGCGGGCCCCTACGCAAAAGCCAGCCGTTGCCGCCCGAAAATAAACTCGTAGGCGGCCGTGACGTGACGTCATCGAATGACGCTCTTGTACCGGTAACGCGGGGGCGACAGTTACTGCTGCTGTCAGGTGGTAAATCGTCGTAAACGGTTGGAGCGAGTTAAATAATAATGATAAAAATCATGACGTATAGGTAAACGTTATTATTAATACCCGTGTGTTTATACAATTGTGCGTAAGTGCGTGTGCGTAAGTCGTTTCACACGTACGATTCGTCCTTGTGCGAGTATGAACGTGAATTTCATTATGTTTTTTTTTATTAATATTTGTTGTTTTTAAGCCTTCTTAATTTTTTAAACAATCAAAATTTGATTGATATTTTTCTAACGATAGTTATTGTATGCATTAAATGTACAATCGAACTGCACGCATTTCGTACGTGATGATGAACGTCAACCGCATATAACGTGATTATAATATTATGTACTGTACGAATAGTAATATGAAAAACAATAAAAACAACGACGTCAGTGACAACGAAAACACATGCAATTGTCGATTTCCGGATATAAATCAACAAACTTGGAATAATCCACCAAAACGTTTCATGTGATGCCCGTGTATAAATATCTGAACAATTGCATATAGGTCATCATTGAGATAACGGTCGTACGATCGAGTAGTGTATACTGAATACAAAATATTATATTTTTATTGGACAAGTCCTAACACGATCAAACTAATCTCATTATAGTATTATAATATTGAGTTTATGAGCTGCAGTTATATCAATAAGTATAGAAATAATGCATGTGGAGATAATGCAGTAAATGCGTGTAAATATTGGCTGTTAATGCAATATTTAATAGGCACGTGCAGTGTAGTGATGAGAATCGACTGCAGATAACAAAATGGTTCGTCAAGACACAAACGTCGTATATTTTATAGGTACCTACCTTAAGAGTTATACACGCAATTACATTGTTATCTCGTCAATTAATATTGAATATTATATAATCCAACCTCGAATCTTTATAAATGACGACTGCTAATCGAATTAAAAAATAAAAAATATTAACTGCAAATAATAATAATGGATTAAAACCAAACTGCGTTTCGAATGTTGTTCGGGATAATGTATAATATCATATATTATACAACCTAATTACACTGACGATATAAGACATAGGTAATGTGAATTCGATTTTGTCTATAAAATGTATACTTCTTAAGCTCCTATTATCCTATTATCTCTCGATGATCAATCACGAACATGATTTTTCAAGATGACGAGAGCATGGAGATTACCAACCGGGTTCTATGCACAAATCCTCTGTTACCCGTGCTCACGGAAATAAAGTATACATCGTAATATTGTACTATAGGTAAGTACACCATTTTAGGTCGTGAAAACGCAATTTGCGAGATAGAAAAAAATTAAAAGTGCATTGCGCAACGTCATCGTGTACCTCTGTATATGAACATTGTACACGGGTGTGGGGACATGGCATATTATGGTAAGTTATACAACACTGTTATTTCTGTTCCCTCCGACGCGTAAGACCAAAGCTGCGCGCGCTCGCGTCTCGAGATCGTATTATATAACAACGAGCGTGTAACTCGAACCCGGATTTTTGGACGAATTCTTCCTACCCGACGTGTCATCATTTCGCGCGTGCTTTGTCGCATGCGTTTGTAAAGCAATATCTGAGGAAACGGTGGATGCGTCACACGCGCAGCACGTACACGCTCTACATATTTTCAACTATACATTAAATGACTCACACACACATAATAGGTACCCACAGGTAAACCCACAAGTCTGGAAACTATGATATTCGTAAGGTGGTTGGGGGGAGATGGGGGGGGGCTTGCTAAGAATTTTATCATAACAACGCGTGTGCAGCGCATAACATATACGTCTGCCGTTTCGGCGAATGTTATGTGTCACGCGCGCCGGCCGGCGACACAGTTTTCGAGCGCGGCCCGTCCTTGTCACGTCCAATGTCGGGCGTTTCGCGCTGCTCGCGCGAGTCGGCGAGGCGGGGTGGTGGCCCGGTGCAGCAGGAGCGCGAGAGCGGTTATACCGCGGCGGGCGCGCGCGCTTCGCGTCCTTAACACTGCGTCCCGATTACGAAACGCCGTCATATTACAAACGTGTATATATACCCAAGCGCGCGCGAGGCGGACCGCCGCCGCGGTGGTACATAGAAAGCTGGCTTTTCACTTTTACCATTATCATATCTAGGCCACAGTTGAGCAACTCTCTACATAGTAATAATAAACGCGTTGGAGAATTATTATATTATAATATTGTTGTTGTTGAGTAACGGGACGGCGACGGCCAAAAGCGGACGATAAGAGCTCAGCGCGCGCCAGATGGTGGCGACGGCGGCTCGACCGTACCCAGATCCGGTGATGGCGATCACGGGCCATTTTAAAAATAAAACGATCGACGCATAATATTATATATTTAAGAAAAAAAAAATAATAATTATACAATACGTCGACGGTGCGACGAAACGAAAACCGCAAACTCGATTCCGTATCACATTATATTATAATATACGAGTATAATAGTATATATATACACACGGTAGACACGTAGATGTGTGCAGGGGTCAAGTACTCAAGTGCTTTAATGGAAAAATTGATCGAGTGCGGTACACGAAATTCGATAAATCTTAAAATCACCGATTTACGCGTCGGCTGCAAAACGTGTGTGTAAAAAGTGCAGCGTGAACACGGCCGACCCCGGTCGAGTTTTACACGCATCGCCGGCCGTTATAATTTATACACACACGACGGCGACCGGATCGTTTAATAATTAGACGCTCGGCCAAGTGCCCCGTTATATACACACATTACGTGTACTTAATACATAATATTATATATGATATCGGGCGACGGACGTTGCAATTATTACAGTTTTCGCGTTTCACGCGTATACATTAAACGTGGCTTTTCTTCGCTCGTTGCTGCTGCAATACCAACCCATATATTATGTATAGGTATATTTATGCATATTATACTATATACGTATAGGAACAACGTACATATACATACACACACACCGTTGCAGCAGTGGTCAAATCAGAGGTCAACGCACTGCCGCCGGTTAAAGTACGTATTATTATTATTTTTTATATAGGTATGTGCCGCAGTTGTAGTGCGGCGGTGTCAATGCACCGTAAAACGAAAAACAAAAACACGCGCAAACCACAAAGGCATCCCTGCACACATATACGTGGTATATATTATAAATGTAGTGGGCGGCCAACGAAACCGCGTTGATTGCATGCTGTAGCTTCCTGTGCGTAGGTAATACTGCAGCAGTATATCCACCAATAAGTATATGTATATTATTTTAAATATTATGTATGGCCGGCGTGCCACCCTGTAATACCTGAAGCGCGGAGTCATTTGCCACGGGCACCTCTACTACCGTGTGCAATAAGCGCGATAATATTGCCATTACACATGCACAATATTAAAATATTAAAATAATATTACGCGCCATCCTGTATATTGTGTACATACGATATTATATGGCACTACAAACGGCCGTCGTTTTTAAAAACGATAATCAAGTAAATGAATATTTAGGTTTTTTTTTTTTGGACACGGCGATATTGTTGCATTGTGAAACCGTGGAGAAAGGACGTTGCAGAGCATGACTGAAAGTGAAATCCCGCGTATCGACTTCCCTCCATATCGTATACAATATAATATTATACATAAAAATATCACTCCTCCCCCTATTAATGCATATATATCACACGACTGAATTACTAGTTTATCGCTGTGCGCAATCGGCAACCCCCCGCCCCCTAACCGGGTCGAGTTACCGACTGTGACCGTTTTACCGGAGATTTCCATTGGGTTTTCTCACGTCCCAGAACGCGCAAAAAATACAACAAACGGATTCTGGTGAAAGTACCCGTATGATATATAACGAGTAACGATACAGGGAATCGAAAACAATAGCGATTTTATTTCGTACACGATTACGAAAAATATACCGATGCGTAGAGTTGTTGCAAAAAAGTGCACTTAATTCAAACACTGACCTTGTATAGACGGCGAGTGGGGACTGCATGACAAACTCATCAATACCAAGGCCGCAGTGCACTCTGTCATTTCTTCCTCTTTTGGTTCATTATCGTCGTCTTCGTCTTTCATTTCCTCTTCACGGGATTCATCCTGATCTTGGCTACTACTGGGCCGACGTTTTCGGGACCTATAGATTTACACACATGAAAAATGATAAATTTTAATAATAATGCAGTTGCAATACTAAGCGCTATTCGTTAATAAATAATGTAAAATAGAGTAAATTAACGAAAATTCTTCAATAACAACAACATTTGGATTTAATTTTAAGACTTAAGCCTCTACCAGAATATGGTGGAAGGTCAGGGCAAACTACTGGATTCACACCTGGTATACAAATTCTATTTTTAAACATCAAGGATGACGGAACTAGGTAACAACTGAGGGTTTATTTTAATTCTAATTATTACTATCAAGGTTTAAATTTAAATCAATATATTAAATATTAATAAAAATATATTTATTAGCTATCTATACCGTATCCTGAACTCTTCAGTATTATAAATCAAACTATTATGTCCTCTTTAATTTGGGCTCAGGTAATTTAATTTTCGAATTTTGGTAAATTGTGTTGGGTATTTTTTATTCTGTATTTTAATTTTCAATATAGTATTGCAAGTAATATAAATATTGTTTGATATACCAACCGGATTTTCTGTACAGAAAAAAAACTAATAAAATATTGATCGCCAACAACGTAATTTTATTCTTTTGCATTACACATGCAAATATGCAATCGATAAGTTTAATGCAAACAACAACTATGAGAACATATACACCAGCAAGCACATATAAGTTATAATCATAACGTCCGTGCTGGGTACAGATATTACCATTGATCGATACACTGTACATAATATATATATTATGATATACATTATATGTAAATAAACCACCATTATTACGTAACTTAATGTAATGGCTGAGTGATTTTATTTGCGCAATTACTATCCGCAAATAGTAAGTTTTAATAGATATATATATACTAATTAAACACGCCGTGTGCCGGTCCCAAAGTGTTCCGGGATATATATATATTATATAATGTAGAAAAAACCAATAACAATACAACAATGTTAAACGAAGACAATTTTCTCAAATATCACCACGCCCGACGTGACTGAAAAAGCAATAAGTAGGCCAAAACTACAATAACAACCGTCAGCAGTTTGACTCTCATTCATGGTCGCTGGTGTAACCCACACTGGCACACTATTATATATGTATACGTACATATTCTTTAAAAATCTTGTCGTGTTCGCACTCCATGCACCTGCGACGCCAACAACCTTGCGAAATCGTATTGAACTTGATTGTTTTTAATTCATGTACGTGTATGCATGCAGTGAAATAACCAGATTTCATAACACTGGTCATATAAAGGCCGCGACCTAGGGTACAGTTTATTTTTTCACTCAACATTGCGATTGGTATTTATATTTAAAAAAAATATCTTTAAAATGATCTAAAATAATGATCGAATTTGATCTTCGAGTCACCGCTGAATATACATATATAATTGTAAATTGTATATGCAATAAATAAATTCGAATTATAGCATAGGTAAGTAAATATCTACACTCTACAGGTAATTAAAACTTCGTTACATTTTTTTTTGCATATATTTCGTGTGTGCAATTTATTATTTTGTTGTTGTATAAAAAAATTCGTCAACAAAACACACTGATCAATTATTGAGTCGACTGGTACATTATTTAATGGACCACGGGCTACGACAAGGACGCGGACCTTTTACGAACGATGGCCTACCGTATACGGCATGTGTGAACCTATATATAGTGTGTATATGATGACATGAATTACTATAATATAACGCTATATTTACCACAACGCTTTATATGAATATATATTTGCGACACAAGTACTGACAGTGCACCGGTTCTAAATGATTTACCGGCTTATAGCAATAGCACATCGGCAACATGGCAAGGTCGTCCGTATGTCAACCGACCTTGAATAAAAAAACCAGCTGATCCGAGGGCCGCTATTTCTTTTTATTATGTTTTTTTTTCGTTACTGTACACCTCCTCTCCGTGTCACCAGTCACCGCCCAAAATATACGCATGTTTTAATAATCTAATATACGGTTTTACGATGGAACACACAACAAGGTCTCCCGGACACAATTTGCATCACGCGAAGGGGGGGGGGCACCATTTATAATATACAGAAGCGTGTACTATGTATACCTATTTGCAATCACAACATATTACGTCGCGTCTATATCATTTGGGCGTATTCTATCATGTCAATACACACTTATGCGGATTCTGTGAGATCGACGTGCAATCAATGTTGGAGAACGGGATATAATGTTTTAAACGAAAAATTATGCAGTTTTAGAACCGGAACTCTATCAATGCATATTTTATATACTAGTAACTCGGCCGTTCAAGTAAAAGCGAATATTAATAATATGCATATGCGCCAAGTAACAGAGTATATACATTATATAAAGATGTTATTGTATTATCAAAAGCCGACTGGATACGACGGAAACATATTTGAAGACGTAAAATATTTTTCTTCATCCCACGCACATCAAGATGAGAATTCAGTGAAGAAATAAATTTAAGACCAACAACCCGGCTATATAACGAGAGAAATCATCGTGCCAAATACCGTCACTGCCTGGCGCCTGCAGAACAGATCGTTTTCATTTTCGTGTCACTCGCCCCTTTCTTTTGTGTTATCCTTTTTCACTCATATTAATATTATTATTATTATAGTATGTAACACATGTATAATATCATACCACATACGAAAAATGATATATCAAATTCGTACGATAAGCCCACACATTTGCACGGTCTATCAAAACATTTTCATGTTTACATTTTATATTTACGACACTATATACTACTACTGGACTATTTTTATTATTATTCAATAAGGAAAAACAATTTTTTTTTTTATATACTTGAATACCTACAATAATATACTATTGTAGTATTGTACAACTGCTATACCACCAATAATTTTCTATTTATAATGAAAACTGATGCCTGATTAACAAATACGACACCGTGCCAAAATAGTAAATACTAAATAAGTGTAAATTCATCATGCCTCAAACGAGTGTCAGGGATCCTGGCACCTTTCGTTTATATGACCGACAGAACTCAGAGATGAAAATATGAAATATTGTACTATACAATGATTATGTTTAACGATATTTTCGGGCTATTGAACTGTTCTATTGTCTTCGTCTAAACATCTATGTATATTTTTTTATCTTTGCGTTATCTACGAATGTATTATGTTGTCCTCATTATAACACGGCTATCGAACCATACAGAACCATAATAAACATATAAATGCCTAAAAGAACTTTATTTACTCAAGTCGTTATACCCTATTGTAATATTATCAATCAACCAAAGGTTAAAAGAAAAATAAGATATACATATATATATCAAACCACAGCGTAATAATAATACGAAATATCAATTTAGAAATGATAATCTAGCTTATTTTTTAGTAACAAAAACTTACCCGCTGATTTCAACAGCATTCTGAGAGGATGAACTACGTTTCCTGTCCGACATGTCTGCCAACCTAGCGAAATCTGTATCTTGGTCCATTAACCGAGCTGATTTCCTGGACTCTAACACGCGAACGTCATCCAATTTCTTTATTACTTCGATGGACCCCTATAAAAAAAGCTTACTGTTGGTCAAAAAAAAATTGTATTCGGTGAGAGCCGGGGGTGGCTATAATCAAAAACGCATCATTTGCTGGTAGCCACCAGTGATTATATTATACCACCTTACATTTAATTAATTTATAAAATAGTAGCAATGCTTTCACTCCGCCCGCAAGACCGGTTCGTTTCCTTGTGAAATCGGTGAAATGCATGCTTACACACACACACACCTAAGTCTCAAAGTTCATATATATGAAATTATTTTATTTTTCATAAAATTATAAGGAAGTAAAATAAGAAACGTTTTCAGTGGCTGTTTCTATTTAAACTCAAGGTTCTTTTCATATTTGTAACTGGTTATCACAATGATACAAATTACAAGAAAATGCACGAGAATGGTTTATGCGATTTTCCCTGGCCCGACTCGATGACCCGGATTGTAAATCAAGCCTGCGATATCGGTCGCGTACACGCCGCGGCAAAGTCAAGGTCAAGCACAACGCAATTATGCATTATTGTTTGTTTAATATATATATATATATTAATAAATAATAATAATCACATAAATATATAGTACCTTCTAATCGGTTAATCATAATAAAATAGTAAATATGCACATAATTTATTGCTCAAGTTTCGATAACGTGCGCTATCTACGAACTTTTCCCACCTCTGTCAACTAGGCATCCCCTCGCATGAACTAATTGTGGTTATGAGTTTTAAGCCACCAAGCGGAGCACAGGAGCGTGTTGCGGAGGCGTTGTGAGGGGGGATGGGTTTGACGCAATTACGATGTCCTTTCGCCAAATCGTTGCAACGGAATGTCGCGCACCGCTCGCGTACATTAGGAGAAAGGTATATTTTATTGTATATTATATTATATTATTATTGTTATACGCACACTTGTGATGTAAAAATAATAATAATAATAAAAATGAGGTAGAAAGTAAGGAGCCTTAGGAGCCCCACCCCCCGTGCTGCATCCCATTCACCCAACAGGTTTCAACTGCGCAGTGAACGGAACCCGCAGCGATCCGCGGACGGCACATTTAAATAAATATAAAATTATAAATATTATAATAATTATTATTTAAATAACATAATATTTCAACATTGGCTTGAGAAAAGTTTCCGGAACGAGTCACCTACACAAAATGACGAGAATACTATTTTGGAATCACGATTCTCGGAAACCCGGTCCCATCGTGGTTTTAAACTGGAAACGTCGTCGAAACAACAGTTATGCTGCTGTAACCGGACGACGTCTGCGGGCGTTGAAGGGATTGAAAAACCGAAATTCCAGAAACGGGGGGGTTTCGACCGCGTTGAACAGCTGCTACCACTTGCCAGCTGTGCGTGGTACCACGGTAGAGAAAGAGATTCCTCGGCCGTGCAGTATACGGTTCGACACGTACCCGCCTATCGGGTCCCGTCCGACGGATAACTTCGTATGAATATTTTAAAAAACGACAAACGCTGATCCCGACCGGCCGGCCTCGACGGTAGGTTGGCAACCGTGTCGCCCGCGCATAATATGCATAATATCGTAACCGCCGCCAAGCCGGTGAAATTGGCGTGCCTACGCGGAAAACTGCTGCGTATGCAGGCCACGAGTGTTCCGGAGTTCCGTGTGCAGGACGTAACGACGCGTAGGACATGATATCGCAATAAGCCGACTCGGTCGTAATCACGAGACGCATTAAAATCGCACGGTCAGCCGTGCACCCGCGCCGGCCGGCAACAAGTACAACGGGCAGTGGACGCGGGCCGGGGGGAGCGATCGAGACTAAAAGAAAGCACATCCGTTTTGGCGCCAAACGACACGGGCCGTCCCGCCGCCGTTAACAAACCGCTAACGACTTGACGAATCGGATCGCTTCCGTTTGGTAATACGATCGTACTTTACACTGCACACCTGCGCAAATGACTTTTTACGTCATCGCCGTGGGTATTGTGCAAAGTGGATGATTTACGTTTTAAAAATAGCATCACAAACGCAACATAAATAATATAAAATCCGTTATTTCCGTTTACACTCACCTCGTGCCCGTGCGGCATGATGGAAACTCGCACTTCTTCCGTGTCCGGTCTGTGGACGACCACGTCGCCGGATATCTCGCGACCGTTGAACGTGATGTACACCCTCTGACCGGCCATCAGTCGGAGGTCGGACAGCGTCTGGAAACCGGGGCCGACCAGCTCGGTGGCTCTGTACTCGCGCCGGCCGCCGGTCCCGTCGTCGAACCGAATCGAATATCCGGTCTCGGAACCGTCCGCGGCCGTCTTGACCGCGGCGATGATACCTGCGCAAAGTTTGCCGTCGTCGCCGGACGGCGCGCAAACGCGCGTCCCTATTATGGACCGCTTGGCCAGCCGTTTACCGGCGCCAGCGATCAACCCGTTCCTTTGCCGCATCGGTATCGCGAACGAAGCGTCCAGCTTGGCGGTGTGGTACGACGTAATTGATCGATATCGGTTATCGCGCTAAACGCGCGATCTACAGAAACGGACGGGGAAAATTAAATACGAAAAAAGTACGTGTACCCGTGTCACTCTCGTCCCAACGTCAGTCGACACTCACCCCGCCGTCGTACCGAATCGCGAAATTGTAACAACACATTTTGATCGACCGGAAAAATATTGGTGAAAAAAAAAAACTGTAAATATTTTATATTAAAAGAGTAATTAATTTATATTTGCGATTTTAAAATGACACCGATTCGTTTCGTGAGAAAACGATAAAGTTTTTGAGCGGCGATTTTTTTCAAATTGTTTTCCCGCGAATGTTTTATATTTGCGAATTCGATTTCACACGGAACACACCCGGTCAACGGGGAAAACGACGACGACAACAATAATCAACAATCGGCGATTTAAGGCCGAAGTGCTAAACTGCTGAACAGCGAAGGACTACCGGCTTCGGCAAGGCGTAAAACGGAACTATGTACGTGGTTTGGCACAAATGTTCAACGCCACAGCTGACAATGCCGGTTGCCGGTATCCGCGCAGTGATACCAATTTACCGTACCCTATCGACCCGGTTTTGCGTTCCACAGTCGTTCTCTATTATTATTATTACGACGCGCATCCTGAATCCGCTTCTCGTTCACAAAGGAAATCAACACCGATTTTCTGACGTTTTTCCATGAAATATAAATTCGACATTTTTCTATTGTCCACAAGTCTGTATTGGCTTTTGATTCAGTCGCAAGCGCGACCGCGGCCGGCATAATATTACAAATATTACGCTTTCGGTTCACATATCAATGACGTCATCACTCTCCTATTAAAGAAGGCTTATTTTTTATTTGCGTCGTCATTGGTATTTCCAACAATAATAATTATTATTATGTATTGTATTATTTTTATGTAATACACTAATTTATTATGTATGTAAGTTAGTAACGTATAACATAATAATAACAATATTAATGTTATATTATATAGGTGCAATTTGTATAAAAATGCATTCTGCATAACACGTAATAATATAATATTTATATAGGTTGCAGGAGGGAGCATGACATATTAATAAATTATATATCTGAGAAATAACACTCAAAGCCCCCTGGTTTATGCGAAGTAAACAATTGCACAATCGCGCTGGATTGCCCTACCTATCGGCCAACAACAATGGAGAATTAACCAATAAACAAACTACCACAACAATTTAAATAAAATCAAAAGAGCTTTCCATTACGATATCGCCAAAAAAGGCGGAAAAATCGAAAACCTAGACTAAAAATATACTTACCAATAAACATCTTTCTAGAAAATTAATAAAGAAAATATTTGATTGTGTTACGATACAATTGAATATCTGTTATTGTACATTTTAATTATGTTATACTTATAATATTAGGTACTATACTTGGATTCAAATTATTGTAATCCAATAATTTGTTACTTAAACAAAATATAGTTGTACTTAATTATAACTTTGCTTGAGAAATAATACATAAGAAACAAGCAATAATAATAAAAAGTTTGGATTTAGATTAATTTTTCAACGTACCTATTCAGTTACTGGTAGTAGTATATTATAAATATTACTTTTTAACGTTTATATTCAATGTTGCAACTTACAATGTTACAATACCGTGCATCACACCATAATATAAAATATAAGAGAATGCATAATTTCATTAATTTTTGTGAAAAGTAAAAGGTTGTCAAGATAAAAAAAAACTTGTGTACTTAACATGTTTTAAATAAAGTTGACTGGTTAAAAATGTTCACTATAGACAGTGATAAATTATTTTATATATTATTTAGGTATATTAAATGTTATTATCAGCTATATTGTGCGTATTTCTGTAGACCCTCATATAATTATAAAATTATTCTCCTATTCAAAAATTGAAACAATTTTTTAAAAATCTGATTCCTATACCCTGTACTAATCAATGTATTTTAATAAGAAAAAAACTATAAGTCATGTATAATATAATGATTTTTAATAACTAAATATAAATAAAATAGAAAGAATAATTTTCAATAATATATAGGCATACATTTACATTTACGTGTGATATGTAAATAAAATAAAATGTTAATTCAATGAATATTTAATTTAAAACTCCACCTATAACGTAATAGCACTCCTCCGAACAGCATCTATTTTATAATACAAAAATATTTTAAGACATCCAAATCCTATATTTAGGTAGGAAGGTTGATACACAAACTTAATAATTATTAAAATTTATCATGGCTAACCAAATTAAATCAAGTAAAAAATAAATAAGTATAGATACGACGATAGATAATAATAAAAAGATACAACACGGTTTTCGCATTGACATATGACAATAGCTGATAAAATAATGATTGATGTTTTTAATGTTTTGACTTTTGGCATTGCTATTAGTCTAGCATAATTTATCCTTGTTCATATAATGTAATAAAAAAAATAAAATAATCATCTCGCGATTCATCTTTTCTGATATTTATCATGGTAAAATATTATTCAACAGAAAAAAAAACGAAAAACAAACTAAAATAATATTTATTTTATTTTAGATTTAGCCAATATAGTTTATGCTACTAATTTGTTTCAACATTTACACCTCGGAAACAATCTAAATCTATGCTTTTAACGATTGTATTTTTGTTATGCGCTTTGAACCCGTAGTATAAGGTGTAATTAAGTCCCCACCCAAATTAAGGTGAAACCCAACAATACAATAATGTGGCTTTGAAAATAATTTTGTATTTTTTTTTTTTTTTTTGTCTTAAAGCTTTCCATCAACGACACGCAACCCATATATATCGTTATATTGCATCGACAATGCTCATTGTGTTACTGATTTTAAAAGCACTACACACATACAATATATTATTATACATGATATTACACGGTTCGCGTAACAAACATTCTAAGGCTATTACCTATTGGTATAGTGTTAGATTTTGCTAGAAAAATTCTCATTTGGAATCTCGTTTACCCCGCATCGAACAAATACAGCGTAATTTTATACATTTTATAGAAACATTGCTGTGTCTTAGTGTTTGAACAACAGATTTGTACACAACAGGTCTAACGCGCACGTAGAATCATATTATTTTTGCAATAATATAAGTAACAATTATATGTAATTAACACGCAAAATATAACGATCCAAGAATAAGCCGTTAAGAGATATCGTTATAAAATTTTGTCATTTCTTTTACGTCTAATAAAAATCATTTTTTTTAATAATGATGCAACCTTTGGCAAGCGGTAAACGTCAGTATAGGTACGCAGAGTTGTTCAAGCACACGCAATAGTATACGGTATACGGTATCTGTACGATATATTTTAATATACACTGTGGTCGTCACTGCGTCTAACACGTTTTCATTGGATCCGCGATATATTATATTATTATGTCTACACAAACACAATAATAATATATTTTTTACATAATACTACTTATAATGTGAGCGAAGAAACTTGAATGTTAGAATATTTTGCGCAGTAGTTTGTTTTGTTTTGATTTTTTTTTGGGGTATTTTATAGTACCTACTACCTATACATTTCGTTATTAATTGTTCGCATATACATCGATCGCGTTTATAATCGTTCGATTCGTACACGTAATAATGTATGGTGTATTGATGAATGCAGTATGCATTCTGCATATGCATATAATAAAAATAACTATCAGATTTTATAGGAAGGGAGGTTGTAGAGAATAACCTTCTCCGAGTCATATAAAGATATTATTATAATTATATGTATTTATATATTTGATAACAACATATATAATGTTTGTATATGATAAATATACAAACCAATAATAATCTATAAAAAATATTTAATTGATATATCAATACGCTGTAACAATGAACAAACTTTGGATTTTAGGATGTTCAAAATGTTTTCTCCGTGGTTATCTTGGATTCAATTATACTAATTTATAATAAAATATTTATAAATACCTATCGACATCATCGTGACCGACACACAATCCGCGTACAATATATAAATTCGTTTTTATACGTGTTTACTATATGTACACTAAATAGTATTACATCTGTGTAGTATATAATACAAACACACATAGTACCGAGCAACGTAATAGTAAATAGATGTAAGACCGAGCACCGGAATGACCCACTTTTCGCGGTCAGAGCGAGAGCAAAATGTCCGTCGTGACCGGGTTTTTATGATGTGATTTGCAAACGGGTCAAAAGAGCCACGGCAACCATAATACAACATATAATATTATTTTTTAATATACCTAATAATAATGTGGTAAACCGAGATGGGTCGTGTACATAAACGAAACAGACGAAATATAAAAATGTACATTGTAAACTTTTAAGATTATTGTCGTTGGCAGAGAGTCGGTATAATATAGGAAGTGAAAATGTCGTGTTCACTTTACCACAAAAGGCGACCATCGCCTTTTAAAACGGATCGCAGCATGACGTACACAATATATTATAATAATACAATAATAGTAATAATGTGTATCGTTATATTGTGTTGTGAGCAGCGAGAATTTTAACAGTATAATGTTAAGCGGTAAATAACGACGCCAAAAATGTTGTTGCGCCGGTCGGTCGGTCGTGCGTTCGTATTATATTATTTGCCTCTACACATATTATTATTATTATGATGTGCGTTTCGCCGGCCGGCCGGCCCTCGATGGCAGCTCAGCTGACACGCGTAAACACAACTTTCAGCGCGACCGGCAAACGGCCGGGCGCGAGGGGAGTCTGCGGTGACCTCGGTACCGTGTTTACATTGGTTGACCCACTTCGGCATCGACTCGGCGCGCGCACGGCGCACACATACGGACTCGCGCGCACGCGCTCACCGCAGGTACGCCAGCCCGCGCGCCCGTCCACCGCCCAGCCCGCGTAAGCCGGCCGGCCGGCCGGCCGGTCGGTCGGTCTCTAGCGCGAAACGGCGGCGGCGGCGGCGGCGGCGGCGGCGGCGTCGTCGGCGGTTCGCACGGTGAAAACATTGTGCAGCGCCTAATGTCGGCGACACGATAATTATTGTACGTTATTATTGTGGTGAGCAGCTGCCGCCGTGACGTAACCGACTTGGACGACGACGCTCGGTACCACCGGCGAAAGTTTTTTTATCCATCATTTCGCTTACTGCGTAATATTTTTAGCGTCCCTACACCGCCGCCCCGTGACCCTTACGCCGCTTGATCTGCGAACAGCCGCCATCGCGCTTCGCCAATATCCGCACGCGCGCGCGCGCTATCGAGTTCTGGCTCAACGTTGTCGCTGCTTACGTTTCGCACGAATGGGCCGCGCCGCCGACAAACATTCGCGTATTTTTATTACGCGTCGTTTTCCGTTGTTGTTTGTTTACGCGGGCCGCCGCCCGCCCTATGCGTTTCGACCGACTTTACCGCATATAATATTATAATAGTGCCACACGGCAATAATAATATTATTATTATTCCTGTAGTTGTGGCGCGTTGTATTATCATAATATATACTAAACTTGTTGTTATTAGTGATTATAATAATAAAATTATAATATTGTGACACTGTATTCGTCCGTATGTAATTGCATAAATAATATTCTAATACAATGAGCTTTTCGAAGAATTTGGTCACATCCTCCTTTAATGTATCCTTCAGTGACTATTATTAATCGAATAATAATTGTGTGTTTGCGTAATTTTTCGTCGAAAATAAAATTTTGTAATTAGGGTTTTTCCGTTGATAAAAGATACTTATTAGTTAAGGTATTACAGTAGCGGTACCTATATGAAGAAGTAAATTTATATTTAAAAATAATAAATATTATACATTTATACATAAATAATTTCTATATAAATATAGTTTTTGAAAAACTGAACCCTATAGCTAAGCTCGGTATGTACGTGTATAATTAAATACCGGATTTATATCCATTTTAAATTATAAAATATTCACTTAAACATTAAAACGTTTCAAATGTGCGCTTAAAAAGCACAAAATATACATAATATTTTGTAAATATTACACCTGTTTATTTACCTACTGTAAAGTTAAAAAAACAAAAAAATTAATGTTAGGTTAGTTTAGGTTTGTTATTCAACAAATAATAAGACAATAATATTTTCTGTATTGCTCTTGGTAAAATTATAACGATGATATTTTGTATTCGCTTGTTATTGGTGCATATTTAAAATTTGAGAATAGGTATTATGAGGAAAAATGTTGAATAGAAGAACCCTTAAAGTACTCGCTTTGATATATATTAGAAATTTCTTTTAAAATTAGCAAGCATTTATGTTTATTAATACCTAATATTAATTTCAGAATATTTATAATTTAATTAATCAATTTTTATTTTCAAAAAGAATATTAATAGAATTTGTAACTTGTTAAAACATTTATAATACATACATTGATACATTCATATGTAAGTATAAAAACCAGTCTCAAGTTTTTAAATATTTTTAACAATAATCGAAAAATTTATTTTAATATATTAAGTTAAATCGTTAACTATATTTTATTAAGTAAGAATTTTCAACAAAAATTGTCTGCATAAAATATTGTGAATTCTAACGAGGCACCCTGATATAATATAATAGTTGTATAATAAAATTAATAATTTAAATGTATATAGGTAATTCGTAAAAACATGCGTTTTGGGTGGAAATGATGCACTTGCACCCAAAATATATAAAATACAAATTTGCCATTTTATTTATTTAAGTGTGATCGATAAAAATCCATTTACTGCATGTAATTGCTTACAAAAATATTAATATGCCATATATGCAAAATCCGGTCTTTATATTATATTAAATTATAATATGTTATATAATCACCGCGTATTACAATGTCTATTAATTATTTAATATATAACACGTGTATAAGCAGTAAGCACTAAGCAGGTACAGTAAGTAGGTACAATATGCAATTATATTGTAATAACCAATACAGGCAATATGTGTGCATAATTATAGTGTCACCTATAGTTTTATAAGCTACATAATATTATGTACTAAACTGTATAATTAAAATTGTCGTTCGATATTTAATTTGTTTTTTTAAATGAATTTTGGTAAGACCTGCGCTGATTAAATATCTATACACGGTCCGTTTACGTTTAATGTTTATATCATAATATATGCAGTAACAGTAGTATACTACTACACACCCCTAAACCAAATTAATTTGCAATTAATTTTCAGCATGTTTATGTTTCGTCATAAATCAAATGTACTTAATAACAGTAATAATTTGAAACTTATTAAACTTATTGACATCATACTTTCATAACGAAATAATCTTATTCGGCAATTTCGTTGTAGGCGTGCCCGATGGTCGGTAAATATAGTCATAAAATCGTACATTATCGAGTACTCAATAATATTTTTAAACGATATAAATTTTAAAAAGTGATTGTGTGCTTAAAATATTGTATTTGTTTAAAAAACTGTATGAATATGCATTATTATATACACGGTTAAAATTCGATTTATACTACAATGCATATTGATTTTGATCAGGAATATTATTAAATTTTCGAAATATAAGTATAACTCTGGATTTAGTACGTAACAACATAAAAGAAATTATAATTTTTTAAATATCTTAGCATAACTTTAAAAAATAAAACATCCAAATTCAACATAAAAATAACATTAAATGATTATTATTTATTATTGAGTCGCATGCGGAAATTCTAAGGTAGCCTCTTCTGCTTATAAGGATATTTTATAATTTATTTCATTAAAATGTATTAGCAGTTAGCTATTAGTAGATCATTTGTTTTTTTATTAGTAATACAGTAAGTTGAACTAATTATTGCCAAAAACATTGCATGTATAGTATATATTGTAAGTAGGTATGTTATAAGTATCAGAATGTAATAATTTATTTATATTTATATATTGATATAATATTA
>VUJU01002212.1:4998-40770 GCA_009835225.1 Aphis craccivora | reverse complement strand
ACGAGTACTTATACATTTAATAAACTATTTTTTAGACGTTCGTTTTAGGGTCATTTTTCGGCGATTTTAATTTTTCGGAAAGTGGTTTTGATATTCCAACCCCTCCGGCACGATCAAATTCGTGAAAATCAAATGCATCACCCGATGCGTGTTTTTATTCGTTTTAACTATATTTAAGGGACAGTTTCAGATTTAGGTTGATTACGTGCAAGTGTCTCGTCTTGGTTAATACTTCTAGGTGTAACTCGATGTTATTCATGTTTACAAAACTATCGGTTCTTAAGGGAAAGAAAATGTATGAATTTATTCAAATTGTATATGTCTTCTTTTTATGTGACTTTTTCTTCTTGGAATGATACGTGGATACTAATATTGTGTAGGTAGGTAATCTTGGTGTCTTGGTCACAGTATGCTCTATTTTTTTTTGGAAGTTTTATTAATTTACTACTGTTTTTGATTTGTATTTGCTACTATTATTTGGTTGCGAGTTTGCGACCTAATACGACAAACCGAATGTCGTAAAATATCAAATCTTTGATGAAGGAAATATCATATTATCGTTACTATCGTTGCTATAAGAAAAAATTAGATTACACTGGGGCGTGACTAAATCGGGGAGAATAAAAAAATAAAATATTTTGAGATTCGATGAGGTGGTGGGCGATTGTTTGACACGGCGCGATATCTCAACGGCACCAAATATGTACAATTTCAATTAAGATTTTCTATAACGTGCGCCGCGCCGCCGTAATCTTTGCACACGCGGCAAGTCGATTTGGAGGAATGCTACTGCGGCCGTCCGTAAATAATAATAATTTCGACTGTTAGACGTAACGGGTACGGCAACAAAAATAATTATTACTTTCTGTTTGAAAATTCGCGAACTGTACACTTAACATAACGCCTGCGCACCTAAACGGATATTATCATACACACGATTTTGATAATAATATTATTTTTTATTATTAGCAGTATTATTAATATTCCGGACGCGATGATTTCAGTCGAAAAATACCGAAATTTATCGTAAAACGACAAAAATACGCTCGTACAATATATTATATTATTTTGCACACATCTGCGGACTTGGCGAAGTGAACACATCGACCACAACATAAAATAATAATATATTACAATATTACCTACATATCATATATTTTATACACAGTGTGCCTACATTATGTATGTATTATACATTATGTTATATAGAGCTGTGTGCACGAACGATGATGTACAGCGTTTGCGGTTTCTCACGCCCATCTCTTTGTTTCGCGATCGCGATTTCTTACGAAAAAAAAAAAATAAAAAAAACTGTTCCCGATCGGGACACTCCTGCAGCAAGCGTGCGACGACGACAACGGCGCGTATCACAATAATTGAATAATATTATAATATTATCGTGTGCGTTCATAAATATAATATTAAAATGTTATTTCCCTCCGCTGCAGTTGTCTTACGAATAATAATATTATAAGATTTACCGCGATGCGATAATCATGACGTTTTAATGAACTCGATATTTATTATATACATAATACTACTTAATCATAATATCTTATTATTGTATTTACACGGTTTTATTTTTATTTTTCGAATAGGAAGTTTATATTTTGCGAAATTTTTTACGTCACTCAACTGCGTACCTATATTGTAATATATAATGGTTTAATAGTTTTGTTTATTCCTATATACGTCGTCGCTCCCACATCCGAATCGGCCAAATCGACGTAAATTACCATTTTCAGGTGCAATTACTCCGTATATTTATAACGTATAATAATATTATTGTGTACCACACAATTATCATGACTCGATGTGTTTAGTATGATATAGTTACAACGAACTCGAAGACAATAATAATATTATTATATATTATATGCATATGGATACAGCATCATATTCGACCGCCGACTACCGAAGGATGTATATTACACTCTTATTATTATTATAACGTCATTACGATATAAACACTTGATAAACCACGCACTGGACTTATCTACACACTTTATCATAATAATGATAATATAATATTCTGGTACGCGAATGCCCACTGATTAAATACGGTCGGCGTATGCCCACGCGAATTATAATATTATATCATATATTATTATAATATACCGATAATATAATATTGTAAAGTGATTATTTTCATTTTTCATCCACATTACTGTTATTATTATCATTATTTACCGAGTCAGTTGTCAACGAAAAATAAATAAATAAATAACGCCAATAACTACTACCAATAATTTCTCGCCTCGTTTATATAGTTTATTTTACAACTCAATCGAAACGATTATTGTAAATATTATAATAATATTGTTGTTGCGTGGCAGCTGTTATTTAAAAATATTTGATATTATAATTATGTCTATATTAGCTTAATAATATGTTCTATTATTTTTCTGCATACTTATAATTATTATTATATTGCACTATTTTACGTCCAAGTACGATTATATATTATTATTTCAATAAAACGTTGACCAATGAGAAGTATATTTTTGTTCTTATGTACCTATGGCTCATTATGCTGTTCAATGACTATACATGTGAAAAAAAAAAGATACTTAATTATTATTTAATAGTTTATTACTATGATTAAAATAATTGTATTTATGATTGAATATTCAAAATTTTTTAATTTAAAAATTATTCATTTTTGACTCGTTAATATGATTATAACAATTTTTAATTTGTTTATGATATAACAACTAACCAATTTGTATTTTCCCAAGAATTGCTCGTATACTCGTATTGTATTATAGAATGTTTATAATTTCTTAAATGATTTCAAATGCCGATTGCTTGATTGTAACACCAGTGGTAAAAAAAAATAATAATTATAAAGAAATACCTACGAAACAGTTTTTGAACCGTTTTGATAATTATCTCAATAATTGTTATTTTGGTTAAGTATTCGCATCGACAATATGGTATTCAGTATTCACCACCAAATCCGTTTTGTAGCTGACGGTTGAAGTCTCCATATCATTGGAAGAGTCAACGACTCGAACCTGGTGATGTAGTGAATAAATCGTCTATTTTAATAAAATTAATTTACGTAAAACATTATAAAACACACGTATATTCCGTGGGAATAAAATAGTAAAAAAAAAAAATCTTTGACGTTTTGTTTTTTATAAATGGATATGCGAACGGAATAATTGCTAATGCAGACAAGTGTTTAAGGTATATAATATATGATTTTACATTATACACGACGATGTTGCATTGTTTTCGGGAAATAAAAAAATTATACGGTCTTCCGATCGATGACGAGATATCGCTATAGACGACGGTCTTTTATATCGTTTTGCATAATAATATATTAAAATTTTCTCGTTAGCCGATCGAGGAGAGGCGATGAAAAAAAAAAACAAGACTAAAACAGCCCCCGACCGGGGTCCACGGCCAACCGGTCCTATATAGGCACGCGGCTTAACTTTATAATATGGTATGATAATATTAATATCGATTACGGCGTCGGAATCGTCATGAACGGGAAAAGGCGGAGTTTTTCGCTGGAGCTAATAATTATCATATACCGCCACCACACGGTCAAATATATAATAATATCAACGTGTGCGGCGGTGGCGGCGTGTAACACGATATATCCATAAATAGTGCGATGACATTTCTTTCGGAAACTCATCCACTGACGGATCGAAACGACCGTCATTATAAATTATATACGTTATTAAATAGGTATATAAATCGCAGCGAGTTAAGTTACTTACACGGTCGCGGGTCGTACGCGGCGGTGACGGAACGTTGAAAAAATAATAACACACCCGTCGTCGACTGTGTATAGGTAATAGCTATAATATGTTACGATATAGTCGTGGTAATGGATATGACTCCGAGGAATTCGGTAGCTATAATATGATGGTTGTTGTTTTTTTTATCGTCTGTCGTATTATAATTATAATTATTGTCAGGCTTCAGCTATGATATTAAATGCATCGCGCCTTTCAAGAACGTGAGCACGTTCCTATTTAATAAATATCATATATATATATATTATATGCGTTCGTTATATTATAACTGACGTGTGCCGCGGGTGGTATTTAAGATGATTTTTTTACGTTTTTCTTCGGTTTCGTCGAAAAACCATAATAATATACCTACGCCAACACACACACACACACACACACACGTGATCGCGGAAAGACGTTGCACACGGTGACCTATATATGCGCGTGGGGTCGGTCGGTCGATCGCTGACGAGGAGACGTCGAAACAAAAAAAAACACATGTGTACCTATAACCTCGCCAAGTTCGCCAAGACGAAGACGCGGTCTTTACGTTGTTGACGACTTCGGGTGTGTCACGGACTAGGTGTGGGTGCAAAATCCCATCGGTGGTATTCGACGGGCATATTGCGTATGTGTACGACGTACGTGTAGTACGGCCGTCACAGTTATAGGCCTCTCTTATTTTATTTTTTTTTAATCCGCGATACGAATTGCTTATATTTCATAAGTCATTAAAGTATAATATAGTTAATATTACATAATATCGCCGTACATTCCGATAGTCGTATACCTAGTGTAAATTCTGTATGAAAAGTTCAAATATTATAATAATTAAAATAAATAATAAAACAAATAATAATACATTGTCTAACTAATTATTCATAGACAATATTCGGATAGAATAGGATTTTGTTACAAGCTTTTAATGTAAGATTCTTGATCATAAAGGTGCTGATCGAAACGGTCTTAGCACCATCTCTTCGCAAAAATGTATTCATTAATAAAAAATAATCCACTTAAGTCTTAGAATCTTTAAGAATATTACTATTTTTTGCAAAAAAAAAAAAATGACTACCTTCTTAATATTAAATTAAGCGAGGCTATTATAATATATTCTCCATTAAAATGGGGTTCAAGTTGATTCATATAAGATCAAAATGAAATGCATTTCCTTTAGCCAACTTCGTGTAGCTTTTTTTTAAATATACTATTTTGTACATAATATATTACAGTAACGCTGAGTGGACTTTATGTTAGAATATACATACCTATTGACGATAAATTAGTATCAAATTGAACGATTTTCCGTCGAGATATTATTCTGGTATAAACTAAAGAATGTTTTGCTGCTCACCGTAGGAACGAATAAAAGAACTAGGTATATCGTATATAAGATGATTATCTTCGAAATCGAAGAATATAATATTTTATTCCGGTGTATGTATACAAATATCACCAGATGGTTTAATCGTGGAATGTAGAGATAGGAAAATAAAAACGAGTGTTCACTAAAATATAACCGAAAACACAAGACTTGATTATTATGGAAATATTTTCTATCCTCGAAAACGGTGAGTATATTGAAAATGACAATATAATAACATTGTGATGTGAATTTAAGTTTTTTTTTTCTAGTTGAAACGTTTGTATAATATACGCACTATAATGTATAATGTCTAATCGTGAGATAATTACGAACCATATTTGGGCGTTTGTATGTGTTGTGGTTGCGCAGATGTTGCGTGAATTTTAGTGGAGCAGTGATCAACTTTGATTGACAGACAACCTGCAACTGTGTATCGTATAAATGTATATAATAAATTGGCCTGTGCAGTATTTCGTAGCCAATAAATTATCGAGAGTCGCAATTATAATTATTGTACGAGTTTTTTTTCTTTAATAATAATATGAAGTGTGAAACGTCTGAGAATCGCGATTTCTTATTTACAATGCGCGGACGACATTTTCCTGATTATTGTTTCACCGAGAACGTTTTTATTAAATCATATATAATATATTTATATATAAGTATATACAGCGCGATATATACCTATATAAACGTCAAGACACTTGTTCACACCCATATACGCTTTTATTATTATACTATATTATCTTATAGATTATATTAAAGTCGCACATAGTATGTGTGGAGTGTGTATACATGTGTAATAATGGTGTAACGTCCGTTACCGGAGATTTTGAAAAAAATTATATTTTCTAGCGTTGTCTTTAAACGTCCATAACATTTGTAGTGCGCGTGTTGCTATACGATATAATAATATATGTTATATATAGTGTTGAAAAAACTTTGCCTTTTATGAAATACATAGATGTTAGGCATAAAGTAACGCGCGTGTTGCAACTACTGAAGAATATAAAACGCTCTAGAAACGTAAATAGGTATATACTGTATGGGCATTAAAATAATAATTGAAGTTATAACATATTAACACGATTTGATAAAACGACGGATTTTGTGTTAAACACGGTAGGTACAGACGTCGCGGGGCTTATATTATCCAGTCTGAAAAATGCACCGCTGCAATAAAAAAAACGCATATTATAATATACCGCGTCAACTGTACTGCAGTAAAAAATATGATTGACAAGACTGCAGCCCATTTCCGCCGGTACGAAATATTATATTTTATTTCAATATATAGGTATATAATATATAATATTACTTACATAGAACGGAACGCGCGATTTCAAGTGCATATTATTTATTATTTTGTCACGACGCGGAAACCTATATCGGATTTCAGTCTATATATGCGATCCGAAAGACCTATTTGGCGGAGACGTCCAAGTCGGTGGCGTATACGATTTCAGTAAAACGTATTTAGTTTGCGATCATCCGGTTGTCGTGCGGCAGTCGTGTCGCCTGTACATAAATCGTACAATAATATCATAATATATTACGTATATACTACGAGCATAATATTAAAATACGTGGCGCCCGTTAAATAATGACATACTATACGCTATATTACGTACTTACGGTGCGGGGTGGACCACTCCAAGGACCAAGGCTCAAACCATGTAATATTATATTGTAATAATTTATAATCATGTATATATAGTATATAGTGATGTATACGGATCGACCACGACCGCGACGACCGATGACACAGTAATATAATGATAAATGATAATATTTTATCGTTGTATCGTAATTTGTAATGATAGGTACAGTTTGCGATTTATAAACATATATAGGTAGGTATGCGTATAAATGCACCAGCAGAAAAATGTGTGTGAGCTCGCGAATAAATATTTCATAGTTATAACTTAAACAATATTATAACATATATCGTACCGTCGCATTAAATTCGTATAAATCTATCGGCGCGCGTTGGTATGCGCACACGACATTTCCGTACACCCTGAAAATCGCATTCGAGACGTTTAATAATGCATATTTTATGTGCAAGCTGTTCTGATGTGATGTGACGCCTTTATGTTAATTGTTTTCGCGACGATGTCGAAACGACTTATTTATCCGCACCCGCGTCGGAAACCGTTCAGCGCGTGTGTCAACAGTCCATTTACAGCGGTCACCGGAATGACGTTCTTCCGCCGAAGAAGATTTCATACAATTCAATGAGAATGTGTATCGTTATATTATTATAATATCATTATGGTGTGTATGGTTATATATATATTTTTTTTTCTCGCAGCGGTTTCGCAATACTGTCCGTAAGTCGTATACGCATGCCTACCTATAAGAATCTTGTTTTTCTATCCGTCGCTTTTGTAACTTCGAAAAGAAATAATAATTTCATCGTCATACACGTTTTACACTTATATATATATGTATAGTATAAAATATTATAATTTATAAGTCATAGATTTTCGTTGGACATGCCGCGCCATAATATATACCGTGATGCCTCATGTATTTCCACAATACGTACAATCCGAAAACTACAATAATCTATGTGGTCTGAACAAAATAAAAAATAAAACCCTGTTCTAGCTCTAACTACAGCAGTGGTTTTGACTTAACAAAATTTAAGGAGTTGGGTTAAACAAATATTGTATCACGGCTCAATAAATTATTGTTTATATCCTCTTATACCGAAAACTGTTCAGCGTAAGTAATGAGTATGTTATATACTCTGATACTCAGCACATTATTTTTATGTTTTAAAACTTTAAATATTTACCTACTGTTAATAATATTCCAATAAATTATGGTGAAAACTTGGTGTTGAATAGTTTGACCTTAGATATAATTGATATAAATACAAAAATGTTTATGAATTTTCAACTACAAAACTACTTGTACATTTTCACAATGTAGACACATTTCTTAAATATTTGAACTTCAAACGCTTATAATAATAATTCTATTGTGACTAAGGATTTTTGATTTTTTTCTCTAACTACAATAAGAAAAACCTATAAAAAACCTTGTATTAAATTTTTTATTAGAAAGTTTTTTTTTGGCACACAACCTTTTTTTATCCACACATAAAAAAAAAAATTCACAGAAAAATCGAAAAACTCAATTGTCTATAAACAACTGTAAAAAAGACAAAATATTTTAAAATTTTAACTGTTTATAGATAATACTGATATAAACATTTAATTATAATTTCAATAAAATTATTTACAGTGATTCGTTTTTGAGTTATAACCATATAAAAAAATCGATTTTTTTTTTAAACTACTGGGAAATGTTTACTTTTGACTTGTATTATGCACTAATGATATTCACTTTGCAATCGGAAACCACCCCTGAAGTTTGAAATTGAAACATTATTACGACTTGTTATGCTGTACACGGACACAATAAAATATAAAACACATAAAATCAATGCATCATTCATCACTTTGTTCAGAAACAAAACATTTGGTTGTGCATTATTTTTTTAAAAAAAACAACATAAATATGTAATTTAGTAACTTATAACTTTAAATAGGTATAACAAAGTTTCTGTAACTAGTGTAACTGTAATTTATAACCAGTTACAAATTGCAAAGTATCTTATATATCTTGTAACTAGATACACAATTTTGGTGTTTAACTAGTTAGAACTAGTTGAGTACCTTGTCCATCAATGCTATTACAATATTGTAGTTACCTAATAGTTAATTACTATTAGGAAACTACACTCTTTATCAATGGTGTCTTTCTTCAACGTACTATTGTATTCAAGTGTACCTACCTTGATGCTATCATGTATCCAAAAAGTATAAAAGGACAGAATGTGGGATAAACATTTTTTTGTTGATAATTTCTTTCAAATCCAAAATTCATTGAAGAGTTTTATCAATATGGATAGCCACCCTCGTCGTCAAATTAATTAAACATGTTTTCATATTTATCTATTTTGGTTTAAGTTTTATTGTTTAAGATTTTTAATAAATAAAAAAAAAATCATTCTAACTTCTTTAAATATCAAAATGTATTATTATTAACTGATTTTTTTGTAATCGAATAAATTTTCTGACAAAATACATAAGTTATTAAAACATTTAAGTCTATATGCACTGTACTATAAGTATATAAGGTTTTTCTCACTGATTCCTCCATAGGTATTAAATTTGTGTATATGTTCTTAAACGCTTATATTGCGTGCGTTAAAAAAACATAACTATTATTAGATAACATTTCTTAATTTTGATAAGAATGTATTGAGCCAGTAAATTTGATCCTGAAAATCATAGAATCGCAGATTTCTACTGAATAATAATATACCTAGGCAGTATATAATTATTACCTGCAGCAGTAAAACCGTCTCCGTCGGTCGCGATATAAAACAACAGCGATCAAACGTAGCTGAAAACGAAATAGGTAGTGTAATATATTATTATATATTGTTACGTACATTATGTTTATACATAATAACATAAACAACTATCGTGCTTGTATACCGTTAATGGGCCATTAAATTGACAGGGTCGAGAGCTGCGATCATATAAATTGTGCGCGAGAATCGGTAGCACTATACTGAGTATACTGTATCGGAATGGTAATAGTTTGTAGTTGCAGGTATATTATATAGTGACTTACGGCTATGTCGTCTTCAGTATTATGTTAACACGATCGTATTCGATGACGATGACATTGCCGAACGAATAATATACGATTCGCTCGATTTCCTATACTTTATATAATGCGTATATTATTTAAAAAATAAAAATAAAATAATAAAACAAAAAGGATAACAATGTGATGATAATGATTATGACGACTGACGGACACGACGACCATACGCACGTATAATATTATATCACAAGCCTGTAGTAGGTATACACCGTGCACATTTTTACACTCAACGACCTTACGGTCTCCAGGGACGAAAATACCTATAAATAACTATAATGCACGTACTACTCAGACGAACAGCATTGACATAATTATTATTTGTTGGTCAGCGTTGACACAATTATAATATAATATATATACTAAGTAGGTACGTGTAATTATTATATATTACGTGTTTACGAACATAATCAATTAGGCCGCCGAAACACGTATACGAAATTCGCCATTTCGCATAACGTTGTAACGATGCCGAGTATCGAATGTATGTATAGTGAATGTACTGTACTACTGTGCGAATTTTCACCGATAAATAACAAACGTACCGTCTGCAGTGTACCTCGTACACTTCATTAACATGGTGTTTCTATATTATTACAATACATAATATCATACCCATTGGTGCCGCCGCCTTCGAGACCGTGACAGTGTGTACGGGTTGTATACTATCAATTGTATACCTACATTGTGCTGAAAGTTAAAAAGAAAGAAAACATTACCATTTACAACGATTTATTTTAATTTGCATTAATGCGATTTAATCGATACGACCGCAGTTCGCGGCGTGCCCGTGTGCATGCATCACGATTGTCCGCGAAAAAATATCGCAAAACAATGGTGAAAATCTTTTGGAAAACGTCCGGTACCCGGTCGTGTTTTGTTTTATCACAATATAGTCCGACCCGACCAGGACTGCAGGTCAGGACGGCGTGTCGTATGGTGTAAATGCCTATTTTATAACACCGCGCTGGAGTTATGGGTTATTAGTTATTACATAAACTGTTACAAATACGACCGAAAAAACGATTGCCGATAATATTATATTATTATATTATGCACATTGCGTTTATTCAATATTTTTATCTCTGTTATTGTCAATTATATAACATTATGTCGTCGTAGGTATGCGATTTTGTCTTTCTAGCCATTTTCTCGTTTTATAATGTTATACGATTTCAATACCTTAAAAGTTTGATTGCAACACTTGAACACACAACAATAATTATAGAGTTAATGTGAAGTTTTGTACATGAAAGTAATAATAAAAGTCTTCAATTTTCCACCACTTTCTTGCTCATATCATTCTAAGTATACTGTCTTGAATCTTGCAATAACGTGTTTAGTCTAAATACCATTTTCTATTTGCGCATTACTGTTGAATGAAATTTATAGATAATAATATAATACATAGGTAGTTTAAAAGGGTTTCCAATGACTTCTGGTTCCGAACACAGTCCAATGGGAAACGTAGCTTGATGTCAGCAAGTTCGTTAGTAGTATACCTTGGATGTGCATATACAAACTGGTTTGCAACTGTTCCGCCCCAAAGCCAAATTAAACACATAATCGAAAAACAAATAAATATTTACTCGTATAAAGCCATAATTAAATTCAAAGAATAAAACATAGTGGACGATCATATTATACTGCTGTTAAGATAAACAATAGGTATATACTACTTGTAATATTATCTTACGCACAATGCGTTTTACCTTTGCTTTTTCTTAGCAAATTAAGTTAACAATATTTAAATTGTTTATATTGTGTTTTTATCGATCTTCTTCTAAGCTAATTTCTATATGATAACACTTGAATTGTATATATAAAAGGCCATTACACGAAAAACATAATACTTGAACGCTACACACCAATACTGGTATAATTATTGTATTCCTTAATCCTTTATATCCACGATTTCCTTTAATATTGAATATTATAAAATAATAATACCCATTATTTTGGCATACATTTGTACGGGCAGCTTAATTTTGATAGTAAAAAGTAATACTTAGATTGGAAAAAGCTACCTACACTACAATAGTTTTAAAATGTTACTTAATTACTAATAATTATAAATAGCACAAAATTCCTCACTTTTAACGCTACATTTTACGATTATGTGCAGACTTATAGTTTTTAACTAAAAAAATATTATTTTTTTAACCCAAGCAAAAATAAACAACATTCAATATATTTTCAAACAAACATTGATATTCCAATAAAATACTGTAATCACCGCATACCTACCAAATCCACGAATCTTATTTCCAAAAAAATGTAATTTACGTTTATTTTATATAGATATCGTCAAATTGGCAATATTGTATTTACTCGAGATTTTTCCCATAGATATTGTTTTAATAATTTTCACCGAAAATATGTATCGTTTTATGCAAGTATTGCAAGTATAGCGAAACCATATAGCGAACTTTTCCATTATGCAGTGATATAGTAATATCTAAATAAGAGTCTTCTAACCATCAACCATTGCGTATATATGACCAAGATACTGCTATTATAAGTATAGCTATAATAAGTATAGTATAATATTATATTTTCGAGTATTTTATTTCATACTGCATCCTTCCAGTATTAATATGTAATACGTATATGTCGTAGCGAAATTTATGTTGCAGAATACTTGACGATAAAAAGGCATCATAATTATCTATTGGATAACATATTCGACGATCTATACTATGCAGTTTGCATCGGAATTATCCCAAACATGTAACACCCCTAAAATCCCTTAAAAAATCAAACACCCGAAATCCATATGGAGGGGGGAATTGTCTTTCAATAAAAATATGTGATTTTTCTATACTATTCAACACCCGTATTAACGAATAATAACGGTTATTAACACCCAGACATTTGTTTAGATTTATTATTCAGGTGTTTGAACACCCAATGCATCCAGTACCCAGAACCCGAATAAATGATTTGGGTGCAAAGCTCTGAATTTATTACTAATCATAAAAAAACACGATAAACAAACTTATGTGCACCTAGCGTGCTCATACATTTTATGAACATGATTAAATTCTGTTCTTAAAACTTCCGAGTTGTATAACTATTGTGATAATAATATTAGCTGTTAAATAATATTAACAGCAAAAAAATATGATGACTACCGCCAGAGGATTATCGTTGCTCCTGCCGTTTTGTGGCATTGTATAAAATAATAATAAACGATCGGAGCGTTTCTGAACACGTGTATAAATGCGATTTAATACGAAATCGATATTAATAGAAATAAAAAAAACACGTGTTGACGATGTCACATTTTCCTCGGACGATTGAATACCTCATCGGTATATATTTCCCACAAGACGCGTACAATTATTATTATGACCATACCATATTGTGTAAGCGTGTGCAATATTATGCTCATACTTTGTTAGTTTTATTGTTATTATATACCTATATATTATTATGCATGAAATAAGTATGACGTGAACGATTTTTGTTGTGCACTTGTAAAATTTGTACGTTTTTTTTTTTTGTCGTTTCTCAAGGAAATCCACACGATAAACAATAATAAAATAATATTTATTTATAATAATTATTCGTTAATACTTTTCCTCTAAGTGTCCGAGCGTAATATCGTAAAGTTTCGATGTATATAGCCATATAGGCACGTAACTCCGTCGATGACTATTTATATTGTTTGTCGCGTAATAATGATATCTATTTTTATCACCAATGAGTGGATGCTGTAACGATCAGATTTTGTTTTGTCTCGATAATTTTGCGCATTAATCGTTTATTTTTCTTGTTACCACTATTAATGACTGGACTTTATACAACTCAGTACATATTTTACAACGAAAATCGTCTCGTCTCATTAGGTAAATAATTATAGTAATTATTTTCTGCTCGGTATTCATCGTTTTAGCTTTTAGGGTAATACACAATGTTAAATTTTCAAATTCAAATATCTTTTAAACCATAAAAAATACAAAACCAATAGCCCATATTTATAAATTTATAATAGAACCAATATAGTGACAAACATTATACATTATTGTTTAATAATAACACACAAGCGTTACTTTATCATTAATCTGATCGTTGATACCTATATGTATAGGAAATTAGGAAATAATGTTCTAAGTTAATATTAACAATACTAGTATATTAGATTATTATCGATAATTCTTTTTCTATTATCACGTCATTATTTATTTATTTATTTTTTTAATCGCTTTACTATTTTCCAATACTCATAAAGTTGTAAAATAGGTTCTGTAGATTTGAAATAAATCTTCCATTCAACTATATGACGGCTATATAATATATTATTACAATGTATTATCAATCGTCGTAATTTCATCGTTAATGTAAAACCGACAAGAAAACATTTTCATTCCCTCTTTCGTCATTTTGTCACCCTAGGCGAAAACCTGTCTGTTGTAAGTTATATAAGACAGGTATGTAAATCAACGTGTTCCGAGTACTGCGCATTGGAATTGTAAATAATTGTAAAAAATTACGTTCAGGATGCAGACGACTTCGAGTCGAAGTTCTTTCACTCGCCGTTCAGTGTTCGTGACAGAGCATTCGGAAAATAATAATATTGTTCAGTTTATCTGCATAATATATTTTCAAATAGTCGTACGGTATACTACTTATAAAACGATATTTATATCAATGCGTAATATTTGCGATTGATTTGCAGGACACACTGAACGCAGTATTCGAAAAACATCGAGAGTTCTGTACAATTTTCAAAGTAGCGTTTTCACGCAATTTTTCTCGATACATTATGTAGCTTTATAGGTATAGTATTAAAAGTCCCCGTGATATGCACAACACGACGACGATATACCTACTGCTGCTGCGTGCAGCCTCTGCCACCGCGTCGGCACAATTATTATTATAAGACACGAAACCGGTAAGGCATCATAAAGGACTTTGCGGCGGACCGGTATGTACGCGATCGGGGAAAAAAAATATAGTACTTATCTATATAATATTATACCTACTATACTGCAACTACAGTATACAGTGGCGCGACATCGGCATCAGGTCGCTATCATCATCTGTGCCGGTCTTTATAAATTTATTATACGTATATACGAGCACATATTATACAATGCGATGTCATGTATACTGTGGGCAATGGGCACTATTGTTATTGCGTCTGGCAGCAGAGTCAAATCGTATAGGTATATGATCAGTTAGGCATATGCGGGAAGATGGTACCGACGAGAGGCAGGGTGGTTGGAAGGGGTTATGTTACGCGCGTAAATCGGATTCCGATATATTATAAGTGCGTATTGCGAGCACGTCTTCCTCTCCGCGTGTATCATATGTGTAGGTATACGTACAATAATGGCTATTTCATGTATTCAATATTATATATAATACATACATTGTAAACGGCGCGTGACCGGACACCCCTCCGTCCGCGCCACGCACGGAGTCGGCTGGCGAGAGATGTTTTATGCGCGTGCGAATCGCGCCAACCCGCCGGCCGTCCTCGGAACTCGCGCACGGGCCAATCGAACACCGCTGCCAGTCGTGCCGTCCAGCCGTAGGTAATCCGCCGGTCACTCCTAATAATACCTATCGATAAATATTTATAATAATAATAATAATAAACCTTATTAATAAAATATACTATACCTATATGTGGTTAATATCGCGAGATTTAAGTCGAAAAAAAATGGTTAAATATTAATTCGATTTTTGAAACGATCCGAGTTCATTGAGCAAGCTATTTTTAACAATGGTATATTATACCACTTCCAAGTGGTGTGTTTTTTCTTCTTTATTTACCTAAAATTCTGTTGACCCTGCACGTCTAAAAAATATTATACAATACTATTCAGTTAAAATACAAATCTACAAAAGTATAACTGTTTTAATCGTTAAATTTAAATATTAAAGTTTGTCTGATTTAAAGTTATCTATTATTAAGGATTGATTTGAATAGAGGCCAATAAAGTGCTGATTTTTTATATTTATAATAAGTTCGTAAAATATTTGGAAAAATAGATATAACAATTACAATTGAAATTAGCCCAATTAGGTATAAAAATGTACCTATTTAGTTTTTACACTGAAAAATTCGAAATTATACAACTTATGTACATACATAAAATTTAAAGTTTACATTTTAGATTATTGTACAAATTAGGTATGTACTTATACTTAGTAACATTTTTAGCATTATCTTTTGTTACAAAATTAAAATCAAAAATCCAGTAGTGTTATACACTTCAACTGTAGTTACTCTATTATAAAGTCTAAATAATTAAATTTTAACTTTTTTTTTTTAATTTGCTACATACGGATACGGTCTATTCTTAAAGAGCACATTTAGTACACGAGTATTATGTGTAACACATAATATGTTACGTTAATTTACTGTATAGTATTACATAATAATTAGAAGTACATAATATTTTTTGGTGATAAGCTTTGATGTATTAACAGTCGTTCATTATAACATATACACATAAAAAGTATAACTATGCATGTATATAATAATTTATTTATATCTATGATATATTAACAATTTTAATATTATATACAATTATAATTAACAGCAGTAAGCATATTATATAAATATATGATAATTTACAGACTCTATAAAAGCCTTTGAATTCTAAAGTGTGCCATGGCCCTTAGGATTAATCCTTTGACTTTTATATATTATGATCTTAAACGTACTTTTTTGACGTTAGAGATGTCCGTATAAAAAATATATATACATAATGTATACTATTATATTATGATATATTATGATCTGTTATAGGGTGGCGTTATTTTATATTATGTACGTATAAATCGTTCACTTTGCCTCACCATATTGGTGTTTAATCGTTGTAATAATTATATAGAAACTCGGCCTTACGTTGGCGCCTAACGTTCAAGACCGAAACGGTTCGATTACAATATATTATAATATTATCGCGTTACGCGTTTTCGTTCGCATAGTACATAAAACTATAATACCTAATTATACGCATAGCCCGCTCGGCAAAACGTGGAAAAAATAACAAGGACGCTAGGAAAACAAATTGTGTGGATACGTAGTTATTATGTACAATTTTATCGTGTGTTGGATCGATTTAACATCCGATAAAACGAAACCATTAGTCGATTACAAATAGCCAACGCGAGTCCATAAATAATGCATCCATACTATACACTACAAATTTTACTGCTCGGTATTCATTACCGCAGTATGAGGAAACTTACTCATATCAAGTGCAGGCGTGCATTTTAAGAATGTCACGTGGCATTTTATCGCACTATATGGTTGCTATTGACTTAAACTTTTATTATTGCCACGATGAATCGCACTTATTAAGTCGTCTGTAAAAACTAGATATTTGCGATGATAATATTATTGTTATTTTTTTTGTTTTTTTTTTTTTTTTGATGACGATACAATATTATTTCTATACAGTATATATAGCAACAACTGATGAATGAACAATTTATAATAACGATCAGAAACTAATTTCGCAACTTAGTAAACGATTTATCTTTTCATTTTTTTTTTTTTTTTTTTGTTACCGTGTACGAGATCCACGTCATTATAAATTAGTATCATTCTTACACTACAAACATTTCAAATATTTCAATGATATAAAAAATCAAAATAATATGAGGACTCAAATCGTTTTAGTTAAAACTTCACATTAAACTAATACCATTTACATTCTTAAGAAAAAAAAATATTCATGTAGATATTAACATTGTAAAATTATTTACGTGAGTCAGTTTTTGCAGGAAACGAATGCTTACGCGATATTATGATAATAAATAATTGCTTCAGTAGTCGAGTTGTTGCTTTATATAAATAAGTGGAGTACGATATTACAGTGTAGTTTGAACATAAACGTGACGACCGTGATGGATCAGATTGCATAATTTTATTATATATATTATAATCGTTTCGGAATCGAAAAAAAATGTCGCTCCCTTACGATAATGTAATATATAATACGTTATTCGAAGACGTTCGGCATTTGTTCTCCAGCTGCACCTTGTCCTCGGCAGTCAGGTTTCCGCGTGTACGAAATAAATAATTGACACTACACCACTACGGTAACAGTCATAAATATTACAATAATATAAAATTATGTGTAGGTACTCGTAAACTCGTAATACAAATATTGATGATTTGTGCGATATTATATTATTAAAGACACGTAAAAACTAAGAACCTGAGATGGACTGCAGGTCTGGTCCAAATTCTTTAAACTTTATAACTTCGTTACGCACCGAGCAGAATCTCTTCACCAAAATATTATAATGTCATCTGTTGATAATACCATAAATAAAATTTATAGTCGATGGATTTATTAACACGTGTTATTGATTATACGAGGTTAGGCTCGTATTATGTTCATCTATTTTCATATTATGTTTTGTTAATTTTATTCTTTCTTATTTAATTATCGGTTATATATTTTATTATTCACAATACTTTAATTTTAGAGAATCATTCTAACTTACTTCCGCGCGTGATCCACAAGCTTCATTTTTTATATATAATATATATTAACTATGGTTACTGTTGGTGATAAGTGAATATTCACACATTTGCATTATAGTATTGTGCAGAGGCGATGCTGTGTAGTGAATAAAAAAATAAAGAATATTATAATACCAATTATTCACTACTCGTCTACGCGTGCGGGTGCTTTATCAGAGTGCAGTCATGTAAAAATCACAGACAAAACGTCGCATATTTTTTTCATTTACCATAACCGTGGTACAACGTGTATATTTTATCACGGATTGAGACGTGAGAAGGAAAAGCCGGCGGTAGACTTCAAAAGAAGAGAAAAACGGACAGTGAACGAGAGAGTCCTCGTCGGCGTGCTGCATGGTGCGTATGCCTGGTCATTATAATGGGACGACTACGACTTGGCGATTTCTCTCATCGGGTCGTCCCCGCCGCGCCGAACTTAATACCGACAAATATGGGTCACCGCCGCCGACAAACGCATCATTATATATATGATGTCCACCGTCACCGATTTATAAATATACAATATTATTATTTTATGTTATAAAAAAGGAGCTGTGAACGGCCGACCGGTTCGTCAGCACACCAAAACTGTTTTCATATGATATAGGTATATAATATAATATACCACGCACGCTACTATAGCAGCGGTACAATACAATATTGTGTGTACGACAGTACTATTGTAGTGGTAATAGTATATACTGTGCAGGCCATACCATTATGGCGGTATAAGAATCACGGTAACCGTAGTCATCATGCGATCATTTAGTGAATATAATATACCGAAATTATAACCGCGAGCGTCGATCCACGATCGGTATACAGCTGGTAGCATAATCGATGATTTGGAATGAGTTGGAAAAAAATATACTTCAGCAATTATTGTACATTTGATATAAATGATAATATAATTAAGTGTTTAATAGTCTCGATTATAATTCAGATTTACTTTGTAGAAAAAGCGAATGTTGTCCGAACACCTACCTCAAATTTGATTTCGATCGGATCGACTCAATTTAATTAATTTTTTATTTGGTCCTTGTACCTATGGTTTTGCGACCTATTTTACGGTATTATGAAATTGAACAAGTTAAATAACTCATTAGCTCGTTAATATTATACAGACTTACATCTGTTTTGTTATTAATAAAATACCTTGATAGATATGTGACGATTTATGATCACCTCTATCGCTGTTGTGGCCACGTATCGCGAAATTTCGCTTCAAAATCGTTTGACAACAGTGTTGACTTGCTAAAATTAAGCGTACGTTCACGCCCATCGATCGATTAATACAATATTGTGCGTGTCTGTATATTACTATAAACATTATACACAACGTCCGAATTTATAGTATTTTCGACGACACCGTAAATGGATTTACGTCAAATCTAAAATGAAATACGAGCGTTGGATCGCACCAAATGTTGCTAAACGAGTGACCGAGATCCGGTGGAAGTAGTCGCAACCTTATACGTCGCGTTATTCTGCGTCTTTATAGTATCTTACTGTTTTACGGTTTAATTTTCAAGAAATTATTATGAGAAATAAAACTCGAATAAGGCGTATTATAATATCATACTTTTATAGATCACACTAAAACGTAAAATTAAAATATTTTCGTTAAACGGAATATCAAATCGTACACGATATGCTGAATATTAGGTATAGTAAATTAATACATTCGTTACAATTTTTGACATTTCAACATCTTTTTTTTCAACGTTATTTGTCTATTAAACTCTTTAATTCGACAACTGAACACAAAAACCTCTTATTAACCGGTTGCATATCACATTTTGCGTCATAACATTATACTTGACACCAATTAGGTCCTCCCACTGTAATATTACTGTACCACCGGTAAATTATAACATTGAACATATTTTGAACTACGCAACATAAATTTATGTTAATACTGTCATTTAGATATATTATTATAATACGATGAATAAAATTAAAGAAAAACTAGTATTGCACTTAACAAATATTAATCCGTTCTTTTTGTATTACTTGGCGATTGATACGTTTAAATTTATTATCTATAGTCAATTCCGAAATTGATCAATTTAAAATCTTAAAACAAATTTGTGTAAACAAGTTTTGTCTAATACTGCATAATATTATTGTGCTATTATATGATATAAATAAAGACATGTGATAATCAAGAAATGTGTATACCAAATGTCCGAATCAACTAGTGAACTTTCCTTATATAATCTGGAAATTACCTTCACGTCACATTATTGCATTTTATATATTTTTATTAAGTATAAAATAATAATTCTATGAAAACCATTTCTATAAACAATACGTAAACTTAATATGTTGCGAATAAAATCAAAACATTGTATATTATTTGTATTTAAACGAACGCTGTAATAAGAACACATAATAATGACTTAAGACCGTTTCCATACAGTATCTATTTAGATCAAGATACGTATAATATTGAAATGTCGAAGGTCTTTGATAATTATTAATCAAATAAGCTGTTCTTATCCGATGCCGTGTACAACATAGGCGTAGGGTGGTCAAATTTGTTGGGGGGGCTTTATCCCTTCCAGGGAGAGACATTTACGAGTTTTTGGGAAGCTATGATTCAAACTGGGGGGCTTAAATTCAGACTGGGGGGCTAAGCCCCCCCCCCAAACCAACCGCTAACTACGCCTATGGTGTACAACCACCCAACATATAATAGTATACGTATTCAAAGGTAGAAAACGAATCTTGATTTAATGGTATTGATGTTTAGTATGTTATGTGTACCTATACTTATAACGATAATAATGCGTAAACTTATAATATAATCTTACAACGATAACGTTGTGTAATCCACGGCAAAATTTATAAATTCTTTCAGCATGGATCCACGTACAGTCATCTTACTAATTATATTGCTTCATTGCCATAATATGTAATTTGGGTTAGTTCATATAGGAGTTTACAAATTTTTTCATGATGGTCGTTTTATTCGTTGACTTTTATGAAATACACGAAATAGCTTCTATAGTTTATTATAAAAAACCATAGGGTGTAGTGCAAGATGAGCGTAATGATAAAAACAAAATAAACTTTCAAAATTCAAACATTTAAACAAAGTTGTACGACTGAAGACGTACCTCTTCGCTACACGCTAACCGTAGTCACTCCCATTCTTGCAACACTCATGCGGAAACTTAAATACAAAATATCTGGTGATTTAAAAAAAAAAAATTTAGAAAAGAGGATTCAATATCCTGACACCCCATGATTACACCACAATGCTTTAATATGGAATACGTATACACCCGCATTAAAGATACTCGTATTAACTGTACTGCAGTTTTGTTCAGGAAATATAATATTATTACGCTTTTATCGCGTCCGATGTACTTATTATTTCTCTCCTTATTCTTATTGAGTGTGGTCCGAACATAATGAAAATAGTTGTATAGGTATGGTTTTTTTTTTACAAAATTTCGTTTACATTAATTTTTTTGTAAAAAATTGTTGACCAATACGCGATTATTTTTTTGATCGTAATCAAGAATCAAGCCATCATGCATTCATGCGTGTTATAATGTTATGCTGTAAAGTCACTAAACCCGTACGATAAAATGATAATTCAATGACGATCCCACCCAGAAAATTTTTGGGCGTTCGCGATAAATCACGAGCTTCTACCTGGGAGCATGACACCTACGCAGGTCTTTGGCGCGGCGCCACATCGTAAATCGCAAACGCACGCGATCTTCGTTGTCCGATTTTATCTACATATATAGAGATAATCTCCTGCGAACACCACTATAAGTTACAACGGATATAAAAAATAATAATAGTTTATTATGGCTGGATGATTCTTATCGTAGACGAAATACGATTTATAAAGCAACAAAAGGTATCCAAGTGATTTATTTTTTAGTTGCTAGCACTTATCCAGTTATCCAAATTATTTTTATGAGAAAATCATGAATTTTCGTACTTTAGAGTTAAGAGTTTAGACCGACGTTACCATCCAATATCATTATGAGTCATAGAAGATTAGCTTGGAAATTTGTTAAACACTAGTCATAATGATGAATATGCAAACACTACTGTATAGCTGGTCCATAACGGCATAACATGACAAAAATATGATCAATAAAAAGGTACATTTTCATAAGTTATACACTGTATGAACACTTATAATTTATTTTGTTTCTATATAGAACAACAACAAAATGTTATCAAAAATGTATTAAAAATTAATACCAATTTTAACCATTAATAATTTGTAATAAAATACAAAAGCACGATTAAAAATTAAAATATAATATAAATAATAAAAATGGCTAAAGCAATTAAAATGTTTATAGCCCTAAAAAATGTATGTTCCTATATGTTATTTATATAAAGCATCCGATTCCAATATTATCAGAATGGTTCTATTATTATCTACTATTATCTACTATTATCAGTACGGCTCCAAACTCTAGCCATGAATCAAATTCGTCACTATCCTAAAATATGTATGGTTACGTTTGGGTTACGGGTATTTTCAACCCTAAAAGTAATTATCCGACCGACGAATAGGTACAATAAATTATAATGTCGTACTATTCGCATATACGCAAACTATTATCATATTATAATATACTCGTTAATATTATAATGATGTCCCGGAATATAATTAAAAATGTTTGCGAAGCGTACTTACAACTATTATAATATGCATTGTTTACTATAAGACGCGTGTTGTCATTATATCGTCGTCCTTGGTCTTGGCTGATCGTGAAATTCTCGGTAACTGCGGTAGATACGCGTAGGTAGCGGTAGCCATAGACATTACGAGCCATAAAAAAATTGTCGCGAATCTTCTTCAAATCGTTTTTATTATTATCATTGTAATGCTTTTCAACGCAACGCCGCCGCTGCCATAAGAGTGTGTGCGTGTCGCGTGAGTACCTACTGTGTATTTGTTTTTAATATTTGCGTCACAGACGTTGTTTAATATTATAATGCGACTTAAATTAAAGAAAACAGTTTAAATCCAACGAATTACTCATGGATTATGGATTGAAAGATCAACAAAATGGTTAATCGTATTTGTGTGCGAAGTGCATAAGTGCATACGTTTACAATAGTATATATATTAAGTCATTATATGCAAAGAAATAGAGATAGATATAAAAATAATAAAAAATAAAGATAGAGATTCGAAACTGAATGCATTGTCCGTCTAATTGTCATATTTGATATTTATAACAAATGTATTGATTATTATTATGTGTTACGTGTACTTATTTTCATTTATTAATAAATTTCAATATCGGTTTTTTTTTTTTTTTTTTTTGTAGAGGTCAATTTGCTTCGGTCAGACGCTGCACTTCGATTGAAACGGGTGAAGTGTTTGCGGCCAAATTTTCAAACCGCACGAGATTCGGCGAAGACTGCAGTCCCGACATCCATCACGAAATAGCTTTGCTATCGCTGTGCTCACCGTCGCCGCGGATTACCAAATTGCATGATGTATTTCAAACGCCCAAACAATTGATCATCGTCATGGAATAGTGCGAATAATATTATAATATTGTTTTACAAAAAATAAAATTATTACTCGCTCATTATTATTATTATATTAATGTACGATATATGTTTTTTAGCGCTCCGGGAGGTGATCTACAGAAAGTCATCGACGACGACAACGTACCATTTGAGGCTGACGTGGTCAAGTTCATACACCACGTGGTCGAAGGTTTGGCTTACATGCACCAGCGGAAAATCGCTCATTTAGACATAAAAGTGAGTAAATAGTAACGAAACGCTTGAGCCAAGGTTTTTTCAACATTTTTTTTCCAAAAAAAAGAATAAAACAATCCTTAAAAATTATGGCATTGGTGACACGCTGGTTTCCTGGAACGTTCCAGGTCCAAATGAGGTGTGCGTATGTGCGGTACACGTGCTTTAAAATCCATTACGCCACCCACGAACAAACGAACGGACTCCGCGCCGTCACGATCTAGATTCTATATAGCCTCTATAAAGATCGATATCGCGATAAATATTTCTAGCTGGATCAAGGTCCAACCCCGATCGGCAGGAAATCCATAATATCGTCCATTATTAATAATATCGAATTAACATTAAATTAATATGCCGTTTCGTGTTCGGCGTTCTTATTGTTAAGACCGAGTATGCTAATGAACGGTATATATCATACAATTTAATTCGTGACCAAACGCAAATATCATCTAATATATTATACTTATTGACGATGACACACGTTTTACAACAATATTAGTCCCAAATAAAAAAAAATATATGTAATCGACGTTCCTGCGATTAAAATTTATTATAAATATTGATGTTCGCAGCCTCAAAATTTGGTGTTAATGGGCGCATTTCCTACTTGCGACGTCAAACTTTGTGATTTCGAAATATCTCGAGTGATTCTAGAGGGTACGGAAATCAGAGAGATCCTTGGCACACCCGACTATGTCGGTGAGTAAACCGTTTTAAAAACGACTTATACATATATTAGATTACTATAGTGTTTTGTTTGAGGAAAAATATTTTAAATATAAATTTAATAAAAATTTACGTTTTTAGCTCCAGAGATACTTCATTACGAACCAATTACTTTGGCCGCAGACATGTGGTGAGTAAATCTCTTATATTATACAAGATTATTTCAGATATCATCATTAGGTTTAATGACCTTGCACATTCTCGAGTACAACCATTTTAGAGGTCACTTGTTTTCACAAATATTACATTGACTCATTAAAACGGAAATTCTTGCAGGAGTGTATAAAAAGGGTGATGAGTAGGTCAAATTATTCACATAATATGTAAATATGTAAAATAGATAAATATCATATTATATTAAAATATTTCACCATATTATTTTATTTTTATTTTTTTGAAAGTCCTATAAGATTGTAAAAAAAAAATCTGGAAACTATCAAACAAATAACCAATATTAGTTGTGTGGTCAAAAACCCCAACTTAAAATAAAGGTGGGACGCCAGAAATATACGTGTAAAATAATATATTTAAGAAAATCTTAAAAATATATTGTCACTTCTTAATAGGTACATCAATCATAGATAATATAATAATAATAATTATTATTTTTATTTATGATAAGCGCGTAGAGCTATACTATTTCATTATTATTATTTAAAGTATGTGTCTATTATAAAAACTATTCTAATTTTTGTATAAAAAGCTAGGTTAGATTTTTTTCCATTAATCTCCGACCCATATGTAAAACATTTTAAAAAGTGCTTCACTAATTATAAAAATTATATTATTATCCATGATCTTAGGTCATTCGCAAGACACGGTTAAATTATAGATTATTACCTCGATTTCTATTTTGAATCTTGACAAATTTTGTTCCCGGGAATCATTTAAAAATTTAAAAAAATATTATCATTCATTTACGAACTATTGGTGTTTGTATTGTTTAAGGTCGCTTGGAGTGACTACTTACGCACTATTGACGGGATTCAGTCCATTCGGCGGAGACACGGACCAAGAGACGTTTTGCAACATATCGAATGCTGACATTGATTTCCCGGACGAGCTTTTTGAGGATGTGTCAGAAGAGGCGATCGACTTCATGCGAAAGTTGTTGGTAAAGGATCCCAGGGAGAGGCTGACAGCCAAAGAATGTTTGAAACACCCGTGGCTGGCAAACCTTCGCAAGTCATCGTCCAGCAGCAGCAATTCGATGCACCACCACCAACAGAATCAACAAAACTACCACCAACAGCAACACCAACAGCTGTTGGTCACGAAACGCACTGGCTGCAACACGTGTGCGGGCATTACGCCGTCTAACGGAGCTAGACGTGGCGGTGGTGGTCTGCAACCTTCGTACTTGTCCAAGTCTCGAGAAGCACTTTTTGAGCGGATCGTATCCAAGCACATGCGGGAAAGTGACATGAAGAGATCATCCATGTTGCACGAATCACAGTACGCATCCAGCCGGATGTGCGAGAGCCACACGTCATTAGTGTCTCGGTCTCGGCACGGCACCCGGACGTTCAGTAAGTCTAAGGAGAAGCTGTACGGACTCAAGAGTCTGTCCCGGTCCCAGGACGTGCTGGACATGTGTAAGAGCATTAAAGACCTAAACGAAGTGGACAAAATTGCCACTGTCGGTAGCTTACTGATGAGTCTCACTGGCGTTTCGACGCTGCCAAATTCACTGTGCTCGTCCACCGCTAACATATCTGTATCTCAGAGTTATATACCCGATGGATTAGCGTCTGAAGATGATAAAGATTACCTCACAACGAGAAACGGAGATCGTGATATCGACACGGCTAATACAGACGCCACCGCATTATACAACTCCGTCAACACAAATACCACCACTCATGTCGACATTACCACCACCGAATCCCTCAAACACACCCCTACCACGACCGCAACCACCACTACCACGGTAACCTCAACGCCGGACCATGCACCGCGATCCGGGTCTCCAGCCGGCAGTAGTACAAGTGGCACTAGCAGCGTAGAACATTTTTACCATTCCGACGAAGAACCCAGGTAAATCCGTCATGCAGACTGCAGACGACAGCGGTAAATGATAATACATTAAGATAGTCGTATTTGGGTGCGGCGTAAAGCTCTGAGCTTGGGGGGTTAAAATCAAAATACGTTTGAAAAAATAACGGTCGGCGCCTACTGAGACTACTGTACCTATATCTACTACTTTGCATTAATAAATTAAGTTGTATAAACAATGATAAATATAAAAATTAGGCTCTTCTTTAGACAAAAAAAAATATCCTGGAATACAAGTAAATATAAAAAAAACTCTGTTGACAGACCTTCATATCCGGTTGTCACTACAATTTTCATAATAAAATAATATATTGGTATATTACACTTGCACAGATTGAATGCATATTAATTTAAACATTATATTTTATATTTTCATATAATATTTGCATGATTTATATTCCTTAAAAATAACAACTTTAAAACCGTTTTCACACATTTTTTTTTGGCTAAGGCGGGTCCCACGTACTGGAATCGTATAAATTAACACGTGTTTATACGCACTATTTCATAAGAAATATCCACTCTCTTAACATCCCACAGGTAAATATAATCACCAAGTGATTGTCATCCGTATGACGTTGGGAGCCGGTTTGATAAACCACGGAATAAATCGAATTAACGACTAATGTTTTGCGGTCTGCTAGTAGAAATTCACATGCAATTTAAAACACGACCAAAACGATACTATTATATTAAGACAAATGACGATATAGGTCACGAAAAATATAACATGTGTCATACAGGGTTTAATATTATTTTCCATATTATACTTAATAATTAATTAATATCAAATATTTTGATTTGATAAAATAATACTTAAATGTTCGATAATAATCAACCTAATTTTTGCGTGTGCTTTGATAAAATATAACGAGTAATGCGAAATTATTTACTACTTGAGAGCACATCTATTAATATGTTTTTCAATATCTATTCTGTAAAATATAAGTTTTTATCAGGTACATAATGTATTATTTTTTCTAAAATACTTATTAAAATATATTAATTAGCTCAATTTGTATGTTTAATAATACCTTTAATGTTTTTACAACCGATTTGAGTAGAATAAGTTGGATTTAAGAAGGTACGTCAAATTTATAAACCATTAAAATTACCCGGTTTTCGTCTTTTATCAATTGTCCCTCCTCCATGGGTACTATACCCATTACCCATACTACTTACTATATAATTAGTCGCACTTAAAAATATAAAAATATTTGATTTATAGTATTATTATAAAAAGTCAGAACGTCGTGATTATACGAAACAAAATAATGTTCGACTTTCGAATTTGTCCCTTCCATCAATCAATCAATAATAATATGGCAAATAATGTAAACGTATGGCGACGTAATGCATTGTTATATAGTTCTACCTATAACATAATAATTATATTAATGCTATTGTAATATATGTGCATTGCAATATAGTATTACAATATATTATGTCGCGTAGTTAACGATATTGTTACGTATGTGGTATGTTTACGATTGTCTTTTAGACGAGTAAAAACTTCGGTTGTGATAAATTATTATTTAAACAGCCAACGACGTGAAGTAGTGCGAAATCGATTTTTATTTTTAGATATTGATTTCGCGTAATGTCGATGAGCTCCCACTCTACTTTCTAAAATCATATCATACCTTATTTTATGCTGTAGGTATTTAAATACACCGTTTGTATAAAGTTATATGATAGAGTACATGAGTTTTAAATTGAAAGTAAATTACGCTTTTACGGCCATCCCACGTTAAATATGCTCATTTTTATTTGAAAATTCGCACTTTAACTTGAAACCAGTAAGCTTTTATAAGCATATAGAGCACGTTAAAAATTGGTAATATTAGGAATGTTATTGTTATGCAAATTTAAAAAACCAACATTTTTCATACGCTAAACCGTAAATGAATATGTCAAGGTCTTAATATCGACGTTGATGTGCAAAATAAGTACAATTTACATACCTAATAAAACTAAAATTAATTTGTTTTTCGAGAGTTTAACTATGCAGATAGGACGAATAAATTATGTTGCACGCGTACAACGATAATATTATGTTAAGTTAGTGGGTGTCATAAAAACAAAAAAAAAATAATAAAGTCATAATACCTATAAGATTACAGTTTGATAAAAACCTTTACAAAATAATGACAAAAATATTGTTATTAATGTGTGTACGTGTACCGATAAAAATAATAATTAGTACCTATTAAAAGTTATAACGAAGATTCAGCTGTGTCACCGCGTGTCGGTAATTTTTTTTTATATATTATATCAAAATTATATTTTCAAAACATTGAAAAGATATTGAAAACAAAAACCAAAATGAATTCAGTTTTGTTTATTACGATGTTAGTACACGACATTTATATTGATAGACAAAATATATGATAACAATATTCCATCCAAATATCATTAAAAATAGGTAGACGTTAGACGTAAAACAATCAGTATTTTTTCATTTAATATTTAATACATTTCCAAAAAAAATGCATAGAAAAATCGAAAATTTCAGTTGTCTATAAATAGCTCAAAAAGCCAGAATAATTTGAAAATTTAACCATTTATGGTTAACGCTAACATAAATATAAATCATATTGTGAAAACTTCAAGTATTTACAGTGATTTGTTTTTGAGTTAAAAGTGTTACAATTATACAAAAAAAAAATGGTTTTGTCGAAAATTAGTTTTGTTTAACACTTCCCGTTTTCTATCACTTTTTTCCGATTTCTTTGAAAACTGCTGGAAAATTCATATTTTTTTCCTCTATAATGCATTAATGATATTCAATTTGCCGCTAAAAACCACCCTTGAAGTTTTAAATTGAAGTATTATTTCGACAAGTTATGGTGTACATATACACCCCCCAAAAAACACATATCATTGTAGAAGCACTTGAAGCAATACATTGTTCAATCCTGAATCCGTTCAGAATCTAGTTATATAAAAATATAAAAAGATTATTGTACACACAAATCAAATTCCAGATCAAATTCAACGTTACGCGTAAAAATATTTCCGCCATATAACGAGATAAGCCATATAAATGAAATAACCATTGTGCTCTTCTGTAAAGGTCTAATGGATATTAGATACAGACAAAACGAAGTCTTTTCCTTATGTAGGTTTGACATAATTAATAAGCTTTTTTAAAAAGAAGGAGATTACACCTTGTATTAATAATTATGTATTTATAATACAATATTATTATTACCTATTAATTTTTTCGTAATTTAAGGCTACAAGGAACAGTCGCTATTATTATACGTACAACATATTTTATGGGAAATGTAACTGTTAGTAATATAAATATGATTTTTTATTTCTTATTAAACTTAATACGTCTTGATTTTGAAATCCTTTTATTAAATCAAACAAATACGTTATTGTAATATAGAATAAAATCTAATAGATACGGACCTTATTCATCGGTTCTATGATTGAGTCAATTCTTCGTATCTGTGCACACGACGGTTTTCGTTGGAAATAGATATTTCGGGAAATATTATTGTAAAAAAAAAATGTTACTTACGTTTTGTTGACCTGTATTTGTTTCAAATCACTGTCATTTTTTTTTTATATTAAAGTACCTATTAAATAACACACATTTATAATAATTTTCTTATTATGCTTTACGTTTTTCTCCGATGGAACTTTAACTTGCTGGTAACTGATACCAACATAAATTTTTTGAAATCGATATTTCGGGAAATTGTAAAAATAATTAATATCTAATCTCTTTGGTACATTAGCATACGATCTTTACCTGTTACCGCGGCTTTTGATCTATCTTAAGGTGGGTTTCCACTACTTACGTGTACGTGCATAGAAAATTCTTTTCTGTAATTGGTTGGTGTACACATGGTAAGCTTTTGGTATACCAGAAAGTTTATACGTTCCAACCAATCACAGAACAGTATTTTTATGCACGTACACGATGTAGTGGAAACCCGCCTTTAAGCCGTGATCTTTACCAACACTAAAAATTAACAACTAGTTATCGGTCTTTATGATACGGTTTTTCGTCTCATAGTTATGTTTCCGAGAACTTGCAATAATTCACCAAAATTCACATCGTAATAATGCCAACTATAATTAATGATGTATTAATTTAAAATTTTAATTTTTAAAATATCCGACTATATTTAAATTTAAAAAAATTACTAGTAAGTACTAGTTTTTTCAAAAATTTTTTTGAGGGGTTAAGGGTGGAAAAAATATGTTCCCCAGGGCGCAAATTTTCCAAAAGTGCCCTGTATATACTAAGGCGTATCATATACCTACGATATATTTTAATAATACCTTCCTATGCATTGTAATTTATATATAATATAAATTATTGACCGTGACACGTTTTCTGTTTCCTGTTCGCCGTATAGGTTTTCCGTAGCCCAACTGGTCAAGGCGTTCGATACGCACCAGGAAGTAGTGACCAAACGGTCGCTGGAGGTGACCATGAACCCGGTGGCTAAACTCAGGATCGCCCCCGCGACGGCAGCCGTCGATCAACTCAACGCTGCCCCCGAGTTTCCGACCGGACCGAACGCCCTGCGACTGTTCATACCAAACATCGACATATGCGGTGGCGAATCGGCCGCCGCCAAGAGGACTCGCGCAGCAGGATGTGTCGGCGCAGGAGTAGGATCCCGAGACGGATGCGAGAGCGCCCGGAGCCCGAATTCGGACAACCGTCGCAAACGTTCAACCGTGAACGACTGCAGCACATGACCGGACAACCCTCACTGCGATCCTCCCACAATATTTATTTCATTATTATACATATATCATGATATTTTATATTAATTGCTAGATTATTATTATTATTATTTTAATATATAAATATATATTATTTTAACGTGTTATTTTATTATATAATTATGCCGTTCGTATAGTGTGTATGATTATAATATTATTATACGACATTGTGCGCGCAATAGAATATATTATACTTAAATCATTATCATTATTATTATTATATTGTCGTGAGTATGTTATCGAATTTGATATTGTATTGTACGAGTGATTGTCACATGTTATATGTATAATATACAATAAATAGAATAAACGTTGCTTCCGCGAGAAAAGAGTATGTTTTGTACACCCGGCCGTAGAGGTCGTCATAATTATCTTTTAGATATTTGTTAAGTACCTATATATCATATTGTTAGGGCTGCGATTTTGACGCAAATGCATCTTTTTTCTGGTATTTGAAACGTTTTCCAGTAAGTATAAAATGTGTTATGGGTAATACCGATTATTTTAAAGTAATTTTTTTTTTTTTGCATTTTTTGTACGTATTTTCTTAGTTTTTTGAGCATTTTTCACAATTTGTTCATAATTAGAACTAATAGAAGTTCTATTATAGAACGAACGTTGTTGCGATTAACAAGGGATTTTTAGCAAACTGTCGAAGGTACGAATAATAAGTTATGTATAGCACTACAAGTTATCGTCGATAACAATTTTATCGTAGCTAGGCCTCAATAAGTATTACTGAATTAATAATACTAATTAGTACGTCCATAACTGATTAAGTAACAAATATAATTTTGATTTTAAAGGGTTGAATTTGTTAAAAAAAAAATAAATAAAATAAGTCAGGTTGTTATACCAACTATATAAAAAAATGAAAATAAAATTTTAAAGTGGCGCTTGCATAATTTTTTTGAGATGCAAAATGGTCAATGAAAGTTTCTAATTTTTGAACACCGTTAAACCAAATATTAAATAACAAATTAATCCAAGTTCGAATCATATAGGTCAGGGATGGCAAACCCATGGTATGGGAAAAGATTAAGGTTGCTTAGATTTAACGTATGTCATTATCAAATAAATATTGTGTTTATCTAACACCTAAACATTAAAATAATTTAGTGAGAATAATGAGATACAGCATTTGAAAATATGGGTGTGATGTCATAGAGTAAAAGTCAAAACGGTGGAGTATGTTTTACATGTAAGTGTTTAAATTAAATGTAATATTTTTAGACATTTTTTTATGTAAACTTAAGATTTTTTGTGTTTATGACAATGGTGTGATTAAACTTTGATATATTTTATAGTTTTTTTTATAGCAGGTAAAACTAATATTGTAAATTTCGTGAAAATTTGTTTGTGCAGCAATACAATAGTACATATAACGTGGGTCGCAAACTTATTCATTTTACTAAATAGTAAATTATAATAATTTATAATACGTATGCAACAAGAAGATATATTAAATTTTAAATCACACTACCGTCACAAACACGTAAAAATTCATATTTAACTTAACAATTGACTTGTAGTGATTTATTATTATTATTATTATTTACTTATTTAATTTAACAATTGACTTATAATATACTTACACTTAAACTAATAGTGTGAATTTTAAATTAAAATGCATTTGATATGTTTAATAATTCAATAAACAATGGTTTTATAATATGTGTCAATCTATTAACAAGACTTTACTGTGTACTTATATATAATATAATATGAAAGAGACTGTAATAATTATCTTCAAAACTATAGCAAACAATTTTGTAAAATAAAATACAACAAATTGTCATTGAAGCATACAGTGAGTATTGTTTAATATAATGGTGAACATAAAATATAATATTGTGGACAATTACTAAGGAGACTTTGGATACTATTTTAGTGGCATTACAAAAAATACATTATAATAAAACATTTTAGTTTTAACATAACACATACAATATAACATCCATTCATGATTATTAAGGTTAATATAAGAAAAGAAAAGTATAAACAAACAAAAACGGAGTGTGTATGTAAATTAAAACAATCACACAATAAATAAATACTTTAAATTCTTTTAAATTTATGTTATAGAAATCAGAGGATAACATTGTGTAGAAAATTACAAAAATTAATACCATACTAATATCATATGCATTTTAAACTCAACTAACTGTATTAGGTAAAGCAACATCATTATGTCAAATTGTACTGTTATCGTTCTACTGCTCTAACAAAAGTTTTATGTATACTAGAGCAATATAGGCAGCCATTTCTTGAGCTTCTTGCACGGACTTGCCAGTACCCACAAAGAACAAAATAGGAGTGACAGCTAATTGCACAATCATTCCAACATCAGCTGAAAAAAATAAAGAGTAAAGAATTAAAAATGATCACTATTAGGTACTTGAAATCATCTCTTACATAGATCCTTTTTTATCATTATGTATGTAAGACTAAAACTTTCTTCTTTTCCAATTTCATTTAAAAAATCCATTGGATTATTTTTCAGTTCAATTGTGGATTGTGCATTCTGCATGAAATGAAAAAAATATAAATATATGTATTTAGCATGAAAAAATAAATTGTATATATTACCCTTAGTCTGCTTAAACTTTGCTTTTGAGATTGTTTTAAACGGGTAAGGAGTATCTCCAAAGAACTCACAGCAAGTGTATAATCCGTATCATTACTTTTCATAGTGTCTCTCAGCATAAAATGAGCAGGCAATGGATACTCAGAGTTCTTCTGTGGAGAAACATTTTTTACTTGGTTTAACATAATTTGAGCAGCTTCTTTTTTAGCTGCTTGCTTGGTTTTTCCTTCACCTATACAAAAAAAAATATTTTTATTATATTTATATATTTATAAACAATAAGAACTCTTTAAAAAAAACATTGTACAATAATAGTAATATAATTTCATGACAAATAATATTAGACAGTAACAACATATTCAAAGTACATTGAAATAACAATAATTATATTAAATATTTTCTACCTTGACTAATAGTATAAATAGCATAATTTGGTGAACAAACTATTGATCCAAGTTTTAAGTAAGACCTGACAAGTGAGAAATACAATATTTTTCAAAGTTTATGTTTTTGAAGTGTTTAGCGTTTTTGTAAATAAAAGTAATAAAACCTAAAATTTTGAAAGCTTTATTAGTAGGTGAGCAAATTTATGTTAGGTAAAAAAGAAATATTGCCTAGAGATCTCTGATGGAATTGACTCTTGAAAGTTCTAATACAACATTTACTGATGTCAAGCATAGGCATGCACAGATTTCCGAGTCAGGTACAAAGAGGCTAAATTTAATCAGACAACCCGGGGGAGAGAGAGCTGTAATGGTGACCCAAGAAAAAAATTATAGACATTTTCAATACATCTTTTGAAGTGACCCTTTTGTTGGTGACTGGAAAATGTAAACAATCATGTTTTCATTATTTCATACAATATACAATTCATCAAAATTAATTTGAAATTTTAACATCTCGATGGGCAACCATCGGATTTATTTTATTATCAATTTTCTAAGGTTTTAATGCTTTATTACTTTCGAAGTACCAAGTACACCCACTCATGTATATAAAAAAAAAAAAGCTCAGGTAGGGCTAAAGCCCAATCAGCCCTACTCGTGCGCACGCTTATGATGACAAGTAAAATATGATTCTATCAAATTTAAAAAATTGTCCACTGAAATCAAAAAAGTTAATTTTGCGAGAAGTAATTTGTCATTATTCATTAACCTTATCAAACGTTATTTTAGATTGATAAAGCAAAATGTGTAGAAATTGATATTTTTGGTCTAAAGCCGTAGATTAAGATAAATATAAGGAGAGATAAGTTTTTAGAAATAATTGACATTTTAGAGATTCGTCTACAATATTAGTGAAACTATGTTTATGTTTATCGTCTGATTTATGTACTGTTGTCAAAAATGACATTTCCCATGTGCTAGGACAGTAACCTATATTTAAAGAATTGTTGAATATTAAAATATGTAGAATGTAGATGATATACTAATACTGACCCACAACATTTATGAAAAGTTGAGGGTATACTATCTAGATCTATAATGGAGTAGGTATCTAATGAATTTAAATACTTATAAATTTTACTTTTATCAATAGACCAAGAACTTAAGTTAAGATTAGTATTAAAAGAGAT
>VUJU01002211.1:0-40771 GCA_009835225.1 Aphis craccivora | reverse complement strand
TTATATTACATATATTATTGTAAAATTAAACGATTAACATTTTAAATCACAATATATTTTATTGGTATTGAAAAATACTAAGTATAGGAACAGCAATTATTATAAAAATAAAGTCAAATAACACTATTTATTACCAGACTGAAAAATAATATACATCCGAAAATCCAAATCCGGATATCCGAATAATTCTCAGCAATAATCAGAACCACAGATCTCGTGAATCATGATTATAATATTATTTCACACGTTATGTGCAACACTGGCGCATAAATCGTCTGAACATTAATTTAAACGGGGTCATCCAAATACGTTTCACTTTACAAATCTCTATTTAACAAAAGTGTGAATACTAATCACACGATGCGTTTTTATTTACTATTGACAAGTATATTGTATTACGTTATTATTTAGTGTAGGATATTACTGTATTTAAATACATAACATACTAAATACGGTAGTTTTTTCATAAAAATCATATATTATTATGGTAATAATTGCGGTAAGTGCTGTTATTTCATTGTTTTCAGTTTTCCACCACATACGTTAAAACAATAACAAAACGAAGTCTGGTCTTCGCGTGTACTCGAACATTTCTTCAACATTAATGATTTGTAATGTAGGTACAACGTCAATCCTATTAAATTATAAACTAAATATAATATTTTTAACACTATTTTACTCCTATATTGAACCACATAAACACACACGTTATAGTTGCAGTTTATGTCTGTGAAATTTCGGTCCTCTGATAATTCACATTGAATTATATTTGTCTAGTGTGTTTCAATAATAACAGTTGGCTGAAGTATTTCGTAAACGCTACATATATCTACAACCTAGTTGAATTATTACATTATAGATACCGTTTATAATAGTAGGATAGGTACTTACCGTACACTTCCTATAAAATATAAATGTGTGTATGTATGATACGCGTATTATTCATGAAATATATATATATATATATAGTTCTGTATCAAAATATTATGAATCAAAAGTTAGGGTCAATGTCAGCGGTAAAATAATATCGTGTCAGTCCTTTAGATAAATTACAAAAAAAAAAATAATAATAATAATAAATAAATAAACAATATGTATCTATATATTTCAAACAAATCATTTTCTGGGCTTAAAAACAAAGTGGAAAAATACAGATTTTATGAACACTTGGTTCGATAAATCATTTTAAAATATACCTACCTACCGTATGATGTTTTAAACAACAGTGTAACGCCGTTGGTCACTGCCGTGCATTGAATGTGCAGTGAATTATTTAAAACGTACGATTTATCATCGTTTATTTATACGGCGAAACAAGACGGACCGTTTTATGATTATTATTATTTAATAATAACAAACTATTTAGTTGCATTAATATAATATTATATATAGTTAACTATTATACCTGTTATTGAATGTTTTATTTATTCATTCTTCAGTACCTACCTAGTTCAGAATTCACTATTTACCATTACCTATTATAGTTAATTAATTAATATATTATACAATATAGGTAGATAATTACACGGATAGTCGGGACTCATCTAGCGTAACAGACAAGAGATTATATTAGTGTAGTTTGCATTATTATTTAAAAACATTTGTATCTCTTGTATCGATTGTTTTAATGGGTTCGTTATAAGAGTAGTGCCTACTGGATTTGATGGGTGGAATTAAGGGAAAATTTTCTGTCCCCTACTTTTTTCGGGGTCTAAACGAAATTGACTTGCAGGTTTTATTTACCGATAGACGTAAGAAATAATTGAAATATTTTAATATATCAGTTACCGACTATAAAGTAATAGAAAGAAAACCACTTATTTTGTTTATTTGTAAGTAATCGACTTGAAGATGTGATTTTTTTTTTTTTATGTAGTTTTGTAAAATGAATATAATTTAAGGGAATAAATATGTATTTTAATTTCAGAAACCAACAATTTTTTATTTAATTACAAATTCAAAATTCCGTCCTTCACAGTTATTAGAAATAATGTCCATCTGAAATGTATATCTATATTCTATGATACATGCTTTTCATCATACTATTTATTTTTAAAATTTAAAATCAGGATTTTATAATGTTTTTTTTTTTATATTTGGTCTACAATATAAACTACTTTAAACTATTTTAAGGCTTTACATACAGAATCCATTAAAAGTTATAAATTAAATAATAAAAGAAAGTTTAAATTATATTACATATGTAATAATTTCTTTTCAGAAAAAACTTGATGATTGGTATTTCTATTGTTCTTGTTGAGTGTTTTTTTTTATATCACACAGTATAACTTTTAGTTGAGTTTTAGTACGTGTTGAGCATATTTGGACATTATTCTATCTGTGTTTTACTGTGAGTATAGCGTGGCAAACAGTCAGACAAGCTGTGGATTTTTACTTTGTAACACAAATGTGTGTCCAATCCAGATTAGGTTAGTAAGGAATAGGTAAGTATAATATTGTTGATAGTTATAAGAATCTAACAAAATTCGAAATGTCAATTGTTAATATATACGTATATATTTATTATTTTTATTAAGGAAGCGGAAAAGGAAGCTATTTCAACTTTTTTTTTCTAGTATACCGTATACGCCATAAGACGTTACGTATTACGTACATCAAAGAAGCTGGCATTTATAACGATAAGCCGAATATTTATTTAACTTCGACGATATAAGCAAGGATATTGTTCAATTTTTTTTTTCATCAAATTTTTATGTTGGTTTCTTTGTTTTTACTTTTCCGTGACGAAAATCCGAGTTTTTTGGTCCGTATTAAAATATCGTGGAAACAATATTTTCATTTTTTTCAGCTTTTTGGTTAGGTGCAGTTTATATAACACACACATACACACACACACACACACCCACATATATAAATATATATATATATATATATTTCTCTTGTCAAATTCAACGATGAAACAGTATAAGCTCTCGGTATTACTTTTTTCTTTGACATTATAGAACAAATATATATGTATACATTTAATCTATAAAATAACATCGACAATAACAATGGTTTCAAATAAACTGAGTTAAGAGTAGCAATAAAAATTTTGAAATAAAAACTGGATACCACAAGGCGCAAAGTTTTATTCGTGTTAGTTTGAAAAAAAAATCAATCGCAGATCAGACATTATAGTACGATATCTGTGTATACTCTGGTTCACGGAAATCGGGCCGTACATAGTATGTAATGTGTACCTACATTGCTACATGTGTAACTATATCGATTATGAATATTTTTGTTTTTGCCAACTCGGTATCAAGCTTGTCGTATTTTATGATCCTGGAAAGCTGAAACGAGATAAATAATATATAGGTGTTCGAACTACGAAGTTATATATAAACCTATAAGACAACTCAAAACGGCCTTTTACAATAATATATTTATTACATATACGCAAAGTAGGCAAGGTCGATGAGAAATAGCAGAAAGTGCAACAGTATGGCATTATAGTATAATATTGTATATCATTTTATATTCGTCGTTTTTCTTGCTTCGGTGTGCAACATTGTAGTAAGTCATACAGTTATATTGTCCTGTAAGTCGTATTATATTATTCTTAACCTTGGTTGAAAAATAATTATTCACTTAAATTATACCATGTACAGATATAAATGTATTATAATATGATAGTTCCTTACGAATGTCAGTACGTTAAAGCGCATTCAGTTATTAAAATTTTCTGCAATAAAAAAGAACACTTAGAGCAATGGTTATATAAATTATTTTAAAATAATTTGTTGAAATTGGAATAAATTGTTGTAATTAAAATGTAATTTGCATCTATAATTAATGTATATATTTTAATACATAATACACATTAAGTAGGTACATGTTATATTTGAAATATGAATTTGTAGGTATGTTTGTTTTCCTTTGTTTCAACACTGTTTATATGATTCAGACCTCATTAAAGATTACCTATATAATTAATTTAAGATCAAATGAAATGTCACACCAAGATTTTCAACTAGAAAATGTAATCGAATTTTGGTCTGCTTTGACATCCGTGATGTGTATCCAAGGTAAATGCAATTTTTGATTCCATTCAGAACTACCTATATCATATTATTATCTTTGCAAGTTTAGACTTTCAACATTGCAGGTCGGTCAGGATAAAAATTAAATTACATTAAAATACTGCTAATTATCAATATCCACAGTTTTTTTTTTTGGGGGGGGGGAGAAGTGGTCTGCGGACATATTGTATAATATGTAATATAATGGTCTATCGTCCATGTGTCAGGAAAAGTTAAGTACCTACTTATGCTAAAATGTGTACCTATCAATGATAACTATAATACCTGCTATATACCGCATGCAATAATAACCTTATATATTGTTATAATAAATAATATAATATCGTTCAGAGAGTCATCTAAAATGCAATTTACATTATATTATGATATTAAAACTTAAACGTATGCGCACATTACATATATTATTACACTAATATTTAACATCTGTTGCAGCCACGACAATAATAATAAAATACCATCACGAAATATAATAAGGAAAAAACGACACAAAATGTGGTTAGTTTTTTTTTTTTTACGTCAGTTCAAGAATCAAAATGTATTTTTTGCGGCTTAGCGACTTAGCGTTCATGCCGAAAAATTTCAATTTCTATGCAGAAAAAAAACGAAATAAAAATAATAATTCATAATACCTACCAGCTACCAACGTATTTACATATGATTTACGGAACACGGCCGCGCAGCTACAGGTCTCGTTTACTATTCCTCAACACGGATGACATATCACATACATCAAATGTAAATAATACATATTACCGGGATAAAGGGACAAACACGAAAATATGGAATTTTAAACCAAAGGAAAATGGTATTGGTATTTGTTGGAAAAAGTGCACGTATATACGATTGCAGGATCGTACTTTATGCACCGTAAACTATATACGAAACAATATACAACCAATCATCACATGCGCACGCAATAAATCGTCTATTACCTACCTACATAATAATACTGCAGTGTTACGAGCATTACTGATTTTTACGATGGTGTCGTCAGGTATCGTAATAATTATTTATAATATGATTATATTATTATACTATTTCCCATTAGTTTTATCAGCCGACCTAAACGGGGGGAAGAAAAAAAACAAAACCGTAAAACGTTTACGACCTCTCGTCCATTCGTCCGTCTATTATGCGGTGTATAATATTCGTCCTACCATTCCTATGCATACTAAAATATGTGTGTATGGTATAATAATATAATACATATTGCGCACAGGTATAATAATATTATAATTTCTCGATATTCACAAAATGTTTATAGTGTTTATAGAACTTGATATAAATTACAATAATGCGTTTAATACCGTCGTATATATACGTAAATGATTTATATTTTTATAAACGAAATTTCGCGATGCGATTACACCGTTTATAATACCCATATAATAATATTAAAGTCGGCAAGTAAATTAAAATGATTAACTTAAGTGAACACAATAATATCGCAATAATCGAATAATATCGAATAAGAAAAATATATGTTTATAGTTAACAAATCAAATAATTTAACTTTCTAAGTTTAAAGTTAATATGGAAAAAATAGTAATAAAATTAAAAAATGTGAATTTACTTTTACGAGATTTGCATGAATATTTTTTGACTGCCTATCTATCATGTAAATATGTAATATTATATTTTTTATCAACAAGCTAAGTAGTAAGCAGTAAGTACCTAAGTAATGTAATATAATACATGAAATAATTAAAACTAAAAATGTAGATAACATTTTTTATGTTAACTCGGTTGACTATTTTTAAAATAAACTCTAACATTATACGGATTGATTAGATATTTAATGTATATTATAGTGCCTAATTTTGTATAATATAAATAGCCGTATGTTTTAGGTGTTCTAATTTTTATAATTGTTAGTCTATATAAATATTTGATAAGTTTATTATTATTATTTTGCTCATTCTCACATAGGTAAACGTAGTACCAAAAAAAAAAAATATTAATCAAAGTGGTAAAGAGGGATAAACATTAATGAAGTCAACTGGATAGATATAATGCTTATGTTAATAATAGACATGTTAAATCAATTATATAACTTAGCCATGAGTGGATTTGTCGTCGGAGAGCATCCAAAATCGGTAAAGTCCATAGTTATTTTTGAGACGCATAGGTATTATAAATTTTAGCTATAATCAAGCAATAATAATCAGTATCGCATTAATCAATTTAAATATTATAATATAATATGTTGTGTATAAATTAAAAATTGTAAAAACGGTCAGGCCCAAGTTGCCCAGGTTTATTTTTAATTTCTAATTATTAAATAATAATAACTATTATATTGTTATTATATCTATATAAATATATATAGATACAGATATTATGGTGCATGTTATTGGTGCTCGAAACGATAGAATAAGTGCTAGAATTTCATCAAGGATACGTTTAAACTAGTGAGGATAGTTTTATACATCCACAGGGATTGCGGTGTGTTTCTTCGCACCAATAGTAACAATATCGCAATAATAATAAAAGTACGAGCTTACAATATGCACTTTACACGAGTGTCGATTGTTTTATGGAAAATCCAATTATATAGCTACAGCCAATCGTAAATTATTTTACGCTCTTGTCTCCTGTATAAGTACATATTATCGATTATTTTATAACGAAAATGGTACCAGTGCAGGATTTATTCGAAGTGTGTTGGGAAGGGGAGGGGTTCACAAAGAGAAGAATATAAAATTCTCAAATTACATTTTCTTTTTCATTTCATATTAAAGAATTATTATTTATTAACACATAATAATAATGTACATATTACTTATATAAATTATTTTTATGGTTTTACAAGACGCAGTAAATAATTAATTCATATAATATGTTTAAATTTCAATTTTATATCGTTGTCGAATTATTCAAAGTTATCGGAAAAATTTCTATCAGGATTCAGGACCGCATTTAAGATTTTGTCGTCCGTGAGAATCAACATTTTAGTAACTTTGCTTATGATTAATTTTATAACTTTTTAATAAGTTAAAGTTGTAATACTGATATTATAGAGATTTGTGATATCCAACTTAATATTTAGATAAAAAATAAATCATTTAAAAATGATAATAAAAAAACAGGTAAATGTAGTGAAGTGTGAGTAATAATAAATATATCACACACAACTTTTATTTTAGTTTTTTTTCTTACTCGTTTTGATGCAAACTTTATCACATCTTTAATTCAAATTCTTTGTGAGAGTAGCTTCAATATTTATAACTGGGAGGCTATTATGTCTTTCTGAAGACATAGATGATCTCATTTAATTTTTTATTCAACGAAGTGTAGAAAAAGAGTTTTCAGCTGAATAGTTAGAAGCCAAATTACACAGGAACATACTTAGAGTCACACAAACATATGGACAAATTGTAACCATAATTTATTTTTTTTTATAAATTTATTCATGTGTAATAATAGGTTTCATGGTTAATTTTAATACACTTTGAAAATTAACAAATTCATTTTAAAAAGATTCATTTATAGATATTGTTTATACATAGTTCTCACTTTTTTGCGCTTTCACGTATTTATGAAGAGTTTAAAAGGTTTAGATCGTGTATTTTTAAAATAAAGCTGTATTTAAATATTATATTGTCATAAACAGATTTTGATTTTGATGTTGAGTTCAATTGTTAAATCGTCACAAATTACGTAAAATTTATTAATTTTAAAATTGTTTCGGCTATCAAATTTATGACCATTGACTTGACAAGAATTATCGGATTTATCAATATATATATGTTATAGATGTTTTAGATTCTAAAATAAGTGACGAATGTATTGATTTTACACTGATGTGTATATATTTTTTTTTGTGTTTCTGTACACCACTATTTGTTGAAAGTATGCTTCAATTTAAAACTTTAGGGGTGGTTTCCGATTGCAAAGTGAATATTCTCGGTACATTATAGAGGTAAATAGTAAGAAGTTTCCAGTTGTTTAAACACAAAAAAAAAAAAAAAAAACGGGAAAAAACACAAAAAAGTGATAGAAAAAAGGTAATTTTTACGCAAAACCAGTTTTCGATAAAATCGATTTTTCTTTTTTTTTTATAATTGTAACGAAAACGAATTACTATGAATACTCGAAATTTTGACAGTTTTTGTCTATGAAATCTAAAATCGAATAACCGATTTGAGCAATCCCTATATTCCAATTGTTACCACTAATAACAATAAATTCTTCTCAGCAAAGCTTGTCGAAATTAAAACTTAGAATTTTATTACTTTTGATTATAATATAGTATATAGTATATACTTATGATTTTTAGATTTAATTGGTTATAACAATAATAATATAATATATTAATATATTAATTAATTATTTAATAAATTGTTGAAAATGTAAATCATATATTCATATTATAGAGTGAAAAGTATCTAAATAAAATAAATAACGACATTTAGATATTAATTTTTTATTTAAACAAAGGTAATATAGAACTGTTCTGGTTCAAATCGTTATTACTGCGGAACTTTGCGTTCGTTTTATAAAATATATACCTACATATGCATATTATATAATATAAAATGTCAAATGGTTTTTTCATCATGTCACCCTAACTCAGGAGTAACTCACACCCCTTCACTTTAGCCCCTACCTGGTTAACATGAACAAATGTTAGCACATGTGTATACGAGAAAAACGGAAACAGGCGAATGCGACTGACATAATGATATCATATAGGTAATTTATAAGCCGTTAAAGAGCTGTTACGAAAAAATCACGCTACGAAATGGTGTTATTGGACAAGGTCTTTTGCATAGCATACATACATGGTGTGTAAACCCCGTTTTACTGTTATGTTATTTAGTATACCTACCATAATATTATAAATATTATAATGTTATAAAATTTAGTATATGTGTAATGTATATACAGGGTGTATTCGCAAAGCATATTTATTTTAATTTTATTTTTAATAATGTATTTATTCAAATTTGGTTTTTAATTTTTAAGTTTAACTAAGATTCATATTTATGAAAAAAGTACATTGATTTTAGAATACCTATTAAGTAGTTTGCCTTGGTGATACAACATTTTTTTTTTAAATACGAACTAACAATTTATATGCTGAATACAATTCAGCAGGTTTTTTTGTGTAATTTGATGTATTTAATCAACAATCGGATTAGTAATTTATAAGTTAATAAAATGTACATATTATAAGATAATAATATTTAGAAATATATGCAAGAGCAACGAGAGAGAGGAGAGAGAAAAGAAAATATGATATTGATTATGTGATAAAAGATGTTTATACTGCAATGTTATTAATTTTTGATTTAAGTGTGTTGAGGCTGTGATAACGTTTCAAAAATCCGTGACTTTATAGACTAACTATTAATTGACTAACTGTAGTACTTACTAGGCTAACTGTTAATTAAAAATCATCAGAGTTCCATATATTTCAAAATCAAATTATCATGGATATTCTTAGTAGATACACAACGTTAATAACTCAAAAACCAATCATTCAATTTTCGATTAAAGTTCATCATCAAAATTATCTATAAATTCATCTATTTTTATAGTATACAAAAACAATTTTGTTTCACTATTTGAAATAAAAAATAAATTGTTAGCAACTATTACGCTCCTTAAACAGTACGAAAAATAAAAGATTTGTAAATATTATGGTCTTTTAGTATACTTAAAAGTTTCGAAAATTGAATTTTGAATAAATTCATTGTTAAGGAAAAGTAGGTGGTAAAACTGAATGTATCGCTCTGTACATAATACATGTGATGGTTATTATTACTTATTATATTAGGTACTGGAGCGCGAAAAACATAAAAGTAGAAATACCGTTACAATATTGTATTACTTATTATATAGTATTAATTACTTTTAACCGATCTATAATAACGAACAAATGAAGTATAATATTTGTTTCGCACGCATTTGTTAAAAGTAATTTATATTAAATACGCACCACATTATTAACTACCTATATTATGATCTACACATATTTTATCCATCCATAAGATATTATATTTTAAAATGTAGTTATTTGAAAGTCTGTATAGGAAACTTTAAGGTTTCTAAATAGAAAGCATTCAAGCAGGGATAACGATCAAACCGAATAATAAATTTCAAATAGGTACAGGGTGATTTACTAAGTATGTGCATCCTTATAAATTCCTTCAATGATCAATTCGCTTAAATTCTACTTTTTGGAATCTTTAAATAAGCTTTTAATGAGATTATTTTGAAATAAATTGATTTTTATACTTTTTAAGGATTGTCCTGTACTGACATAATTATAAAAACTTATTTTTTATTAAATTCTTACCACCATTTGTTCAGTGTTCACTATACATTTTTAGTAATTGATATTTTTTATGCTTATAATTTATAATAATAATAAATTAAAACGAGTAGCTTCTAAATTGTTTAACTTTGTGTATTAAGAATAGTGGACATTGGTCTATGATACTAGATTTAAAGATATGGAATCTATTATTTAAGTTTAAAACTATAGTAGTTAATACTAGTTAAAACGTTAGTTATAGATTTGAAAAGATTTCTTAAAAATGTTTTGTTAAAGATAAAGTTCTTATTTAAAAATAGTTAAAGTTTATATAGCCACACAACACTCTTTAAATAAAATTTAAGTCTAATAGATTTAACTGAAAATATAGCGACGAATCACCCTGTATATAGTTATATATTTTTTAATAATAAAATACAATATTTTGTTAAACAATTTAAAAAAAACAACTATACGTCATGTTTACAGGTCCGACATGTACGGTTATTAATAGTAGCATTATTATTAAAAAATATACGTAGAGTTAGTAACAAAATAATTATACATTATTATATTTTTTAGTATAAAATAGTACATTGATTATTAAAGTAGTTACACATAGTTTATAACATTTATTTAGCTTGAGTTTTTTTTAAAAAAACATTTGAAAACAATGAATCACATATTATTATACGCAGGTAGCTAATATTGTTCATTTATTATTTATAGTCGTTTAAAGCAGAGCGAAGTTGTATGAAATTTTGCTCTTAAAACTTTAAATAATTGTTTTATAAATTAACTATAATATTGATTCAATATTGAACGTATTTTAAGTATTTCAAAATCAAAAATATTTGTTGGCCATATAATATTATGATAATACTATAATGAAAAACACTATGATCTATGATCAAATAATTTATCGTTATTATTACTACGATTCAAATTACCGTACAAAACACACATGTAAATCGTGTAAAAATAAACTCCCTGTATCTTATGACGTTATAGCCGAGGTATAAAATTAAGTATAATTTAACCTAACCTTAGTTTGGCCATTTTTTTCGTGAAATAATCATCCCTGAAACACGAATTATCGCCATCTGATTGTCACGCTTAGTTGGTTTTATTTCACATTATTCGTGGAACCGTTTTCTGTATAAGCCGAGCGCAGATTGGAAGTATCATACTTTGCCACCCCTTTTAATATTTATCGAGACACTTTTCATTGTAATTGTTACGTTTCGTTAAAACCGGACATACTACATAAGAAGGTATATCTATTTTATCGTACACGAAACTCTCGATAGCCCATGCACGAGCATATTGTACATAATATTAAAATAATAATAACATCGCAATGTCACGCACTCACGCCTCGTGTCCACCGAAATAGGTGTGCATTTGATTATATTAGGTACGATCGGCGTTAATAATTTCACTACGGTATATCGTGTTTAGTAAATAAAACAACACGTAATATACAGATAAAGTTGGGGCGCAATGTTTCCCCGTGTTCATATTTTTGGAAAACACAAACACGATGTTAGCCTAGTATCTATCCTACATATATACGTAAGTACGCATTGAATACAACAGAACGATAATTATATTGTATTACGATATTTGTATAGACACATGGAATTGGTATATGTATAGTTTGCGTTTTAAATTATTCTGAAAACCGTATCGCGTGTCCAATACTAAAGTAGGAATACGAAAAATCGATACTTCTTGAAAGTTTCGAGTGAATCTATAAATCTCTCTCTCTATCTCCTTTTATATTGTGTAAACCTATATAATAATAAAACTAATCGAATGATGGTAGTATTAGGCTTCGACGAGTTTATCGCACGTGTATTGGGTCTTTTGAAGAACAAAATATGCGTTACGGTTAAGGAGATTTACGTATATTTCTACGACGGAAAACGTATACCTACCCACCTAAAAGTAAAAATAAATGAAAATCAGTGCACAAATACATTATATTCGTCTACTTATCTTAACGCGCTTATACTTTACGTATAATACACATTATAATATGTATTATGTGTATATAAAATCAAAATATAAAATTTTCTCACAGGTGAAGCCGTGAAGGTGAACTTTTCCTTCTATAGTTTATTGACATTATAATATCTAAGTCATATGAACATATATACTGAATGCTGAATGCTTATAATGTTATTTGATAGCTACCTATTTATTATTACAATAGATTCTGAGAAAAGTACAATTATATCGTGCTGTATGTACTTAGAGGCTATTATATGGAAAATATGAGTAATGATATCAAGAACCGAATAAGTAAACTCCAAACTGCAGACAGTACAACGAACACCCAACCTGTTCGTATAAAACTACAGCTATGCTTAAACAGCGCTACCTATGGTATACGTTTATGCCTTTTAATGGCCACATATCGATATAATATATAGATAGGGGTACATTTTATGCTTACACAAAATATATTTTTTCGAAATAGATTGATAACTATCTTACTAAATTCAAAATTAAGTTTCATTCACAAATCGCAAGAGCTATTGAGTTTGAATTTCATTGGAGATACCAATCATTAAAATCGACTGAAGATGAGCATTCGTTAACCGTAAGCTATGAATAGATTTAATAAGAAGAATTACTACTATTACTACCAAAACGCATATTAGTCTCAATATTAGCTCATTGATCACGATTTTATTAATGATGGTGAATAATTTATGCAATATAAGTAACCTAAAAGTTATAGTAGTAAAATACATTTATTATTATTATTATAAGTATTTAAATATTAATATAATATATAGGTAAGTACATCAGTTACTTTTTAAAAGAATATCATGATATAATATTATGTTTATATCATCAAATTACAATTTAAACGAATGATACCACGTATGGTGAAAACAAGATAAACGAGTAAATTAACTCAGTATACGTAATATTATGTTTATAAACATATTTGATACCTATGTTATGTGAATTTTTGATTATGAATTACAGATTTTTATGATTATAATGTTGAATATACTGAAAAAATTTCTCAACTATTATCTAATAAAATGGTATTTTTTTTTTTGAAATTATTTATTTATCGAGTGGCTGTAATAATAAAAATTATATTGTAAACATTGAACTGTATAATAATAATTATTATATAGTTCAATAATTGTAAATCATTACTAAAATTTATATTTACCACTTATCAATATTATGTAACTGTTAATATTATCAGTTATCTTTTACTATCTTGCTAGTTTTTCAGTTATAAATATTAATAATATCCATTAAATTTATTAGTTTCTTAGGTATTCTGAATGCCTACATGACAGCCCCTATTACATGTTTTAGATATGTTTTGAAATGAACTCTCGTTTAGGTATATTCAATATCGATTAAAATTTGTTGTCAAAAACAATTATTGTCTTGTACGGTTAGTTTTATTTATCGTTAAATAGATTAAATCATCTATAAATATAATATTAATTATTTATTTTAGTAATCCTAAAATAATATTATGAATTGTCAAATGCAAATTCAAAATAATTTAGTGGTAAACTATCAGCCTCAAATGGTTTAGTATTCTAACAATATAATTATTAAATTATGCATAGAGAGTTGATACATGTGGACTGTCACTTGAATATATGCAAAACAAGAGAGAGAGAATAACAGAAGTATAATTATTGTGGCTATTGCAAAATGAAACTTCACTATAAATATTAATTTCGAATTCCGTAATTCGTAAACATATACGAGGATTTAATTTTTAAATGGAGTATTAAAAATAATTCGTAAGTCATAACTCACACATGTAATTTCACACATGAAACTTGACGCACAAAATACAACTCACAACTACAGTCTACAATCATAAATCACAATTTTATATTATATATATACTTATATTAATTATTTAATTTATACAAAAAAAAAAAAAATATTATTTAGAATTGTTCTAATTTGCAATAAATGTATTAAATTTTGGTGCCCCTCAAAACGGCGCCTTTAGGCACGTGCCTACCGTGCTTAGTGATTAATCCAGCTCTGATTGTATATCAAATATAATTTTCTGTCATCTCAATTCCAAGGTGCTAATAATTTTTTTTATACTATCAATACGTGAAATGTGTATGATACATTATATTATAATCATAATTTTTTTTATATTTTTCGAAATAATACCTTTAAACGATGGACTATACATGTGTTATTCAAAACATTGGCTAATTTACCAAACTAGATGACTTCACTGATTATGTAAAATAGATTTTAGAACTAAACTATTTTAGTTGCTAATCTGAGTAATCGCTATACTTCTGTATATAATTAATATCTATTCAAAAATGACCTTTGAGCATAAATGTCACTTTTTCATTATTATTTTGATATTATATAATATTATGGTGTATTTAATTAAAAGTAGAACGACTTTTTTTTTCATATACATATGATTATAATATTATATTATTTAAATTCGTGTGAAAAAATTAAGTCAAGTCTATTAAGGATTTAAGGACGAATACTTTAAAAAATATATAAATAGTTTATGGTTTTAAGTGAAATTGTGAATGTGTTGGTCCTATAAACTCGAGTGTTTTATTTTTTATTTTACATTTAACATTATATTTGTGTCTGTTATGTACACAATTTCTGCTCTAATCTCCAAGGTAGTTTTTTTTAGGTAAAAATTGTATTTAGTTTATTTACCTCGATTGGTCAATACCCTAGATATTTAATTATTTTGAAAAATAAAAAACACGAGATAACTAAAATATATACTCAATAACAATTTTTTTTTTTGTGATTAAGAAAGAAATGATAATAAACTTAAATTTTGACTAAATATTTTAGAAATTTATAGACATGATATTATTATAAAGTTTTAAAAATACTATAAAATCCCTTTATTTTTGTGTTTAATGTTTACATTTTGACAACATTTGTCAAAATCACAAAATTCCTAAATGATTTTATAGCTAAAAATAAATACAATTTTTATTTAAACTTAAGTTTGAATATTGATGAATGTTGAGACCAATACTGTGTATAAATACCTGTATTTTAATAAATTATCGATTACTGCATCAAACTACAGCATGAGTAAACGTAGGTGTGACATATTTCAACAGATAACTTGATTATTACTAATTTATGTGAAATGTAAATAGGTGCGTGGTTATAATATTGCTACTGCACATTGACAATTATTTCAATCAGTTTCATTTTAATTGTTCCTATAATTTCATCTACATAAAGCTTTAGTTAGATTTTAACTATGAGTTGTGTCGATTGTTTTTAATTTTTAGATTATACCTATATCAGTGTGTTGGTAAAATGTACTATATATGGGTTTTTGAAATATTTGTGAAATCGATTTCAAACGATGCATCGTCTTATGTTTATTTGTTTATTCAAATTGAAAACGGGTTATGAGAATCTAAAAACATAATTAAGCCGGTAATAATAGTAGGCGTGTAGTCATGCGGAGGATAGTCTTTATTGGAAGAAAAGAGGCAAAACGTAAGAACTTTCTTTGCGCTTGTTTAATCATATGACAATCGCAAGGATCCAATAAAACGGATATATACTCAAAAATAGGCCTCATCAAAGAGGCGTATAATGATTTTAAAGACGCAGATAAATTAAAATTACGTATGAACCTCTGAAGAAATCCGAGAAGCTTATGACTTATGAGACTTGCAACATATTTCCTGGATGTGTAAACAGGAACTTAATGTACTCGAAAGACTAAAGCAAAAAGAAAAAAAAATATTGCTAAAAATTGAGTATTAAATGAATTTTATAAGTATTAAAAAAATAAATGTTGATGTTATATGTTTTATTTATGAACAATGCGGCGGTGTATCATCATTTCAAAGTAGATTTAAATGACAAATTTCACATCATGCCATTCTTATAAGAACTGCACTTCTTCGATGTGCAATTAGTATGGCAAGAGTATATCATTGGTATTTCTGTTCTTTATTTCCACTTAAATTAAATTATTTTTTCTTAGTATTTCCATTCTCTCTAGAAAGTAAACACTAAACATATTTTATTTTATTGTGATTTTAGAAAAATGTTTTTTGTATCACTATTAAAATGAATATTAAAATTTAATAATAGTACTTTTGAGTTTTTGACCGCCTAAATATTAATTTAGACAGCTGAGAGAAATTCTTTTAGAACCTATTTTATTACTTAAAAAGCCACTTACCTTAGTATCGAGTATTTTTACATCCCAAGTATTCTTATTTTCAGTCAGTATAATGTGGAAGTAGCGTAGACAAAATAAAAAGAATATTCAACATAATATTTTGCTTTTTTGCTTTCATGCTGCCGTTGTTGCTAATGCCATTTGTCGATTTTGACTAAAGACAGCTTCTAAAGTTTCATTTTAATTCTTCACGTTTTCGAGGTACGTGGTGTTAATGTTACATCGTATAGACACTAGCTTCATGTAGTAGTTTTTTGTCTGCGCTACTAATGAAACATTTGGGGTATAATTGCTTATTTCTACAGAACTTTGGCTTTGCGGATAAAACTTTTTACTAGTATCAGTTCAAGCTATAGCGATACTAATCCTACTATTATGATATCTGTGGTTAGTTCCTGATCATTACTATACTATAGAACGCGAATGTACCAAACGTTGAATATACGCGTAACAGTTTTTTTTGTCGATTCGTAAACTTTCTTGCGCTTTGGAGAAAAAAAATGAAAATTTTTTTGAAAATCGATGAAGTCTACTTTACTTGATTTTTTAAAGTATATACATATAAGATTAATGAGGCCGACGACGCCTGGTGATACACATTTTTATTTAATTTCATCACACATTTGTCACAGTCAATTTAGAATTCATCATCATTTCAATATTGAAACACCATTTGCGCAATGCAAGCACACTTATCGAAACGTCCGTAAATTACACACTGTTTTACCATGTGAATCGAACTGACTGAACACTAAACATGACGTTTTGTTGGTCGTACTTACTACTTAGGATATAAGTCTGCCAATGTTTGAAATCAGCAATTAATTTTGATGATTCCGTAAAGTTGTTAGCTATATTGCTGATTTGACTATTTCACGTTTTCGACAACGGTATTATTGATTTCAAAACAGTTTCATCAATTCGGCATTACGTATTATATACATTTAAAATTAAAATATACGTTATATAGATGTAAATATATCACATTTTCGTCGCAGAACAATGTAAATGGATATATATAGTATGGATTTATATAATTATTATTAGTTCGTGTTATTTAAAATTAGTCTACTTTTACAAAATTTATTTATTGCATATTTTATTAGGTATATGTATATATTATATTATATTGTAAATATTTATAATATAAAAAAAAAAATGAAATTTGTTATTAGTAACAATACAATTATAACATTACCAAAAAGTAATATTGATCATTTTGATCAACATATAACATTTTAGAGACCATAATAAATAAATAATCGAAAAGTTTATTGAATATCAAAATTAATTATGAAAATACATCGACTTATATCATGTATTGTACACTTAAATCTATATTATGAGACTTGCCGAAATTATATGTATAGTAACTTACAGTTATAGTTATACTATTATTTTTCGATTATTTAATAGTTTTAAATGAACGTATCGTGAGACAAAACCATGAAATTGTCATTAGGTGTGTTCATATTATATAGGTATTATACTTCTGTATGTAACACGTTATATCGACCTTAAACTTTCCGGGCATATAAGAGTTTATTATTCGGCTATGAAAAAAAATGTAAATGTTATAAAACAAACAGGATTAGACAATGGCTATTAATGGAAATGTAAATTTTCGTATTAAAGTTGATGACATTTGTAAAATGTTCCTATTTGCCATTCTTACGAGTGCAGCGTGGTTGAAGCTATCTGACGTTTGAGCATTATTAATTTGTTAATTCATATTATATATTATAATATTATAACTTATTTTTCAACCAGTAGGGGTTTAATCGATGAAATTAGTAATATTATAATATTTAGCATGACTTGACATCGTTTTACTAGTTCAAGGACGCTGAAAATTTGACTCGATTCTGGGTGTTGATATCGTGTGATGATATACAGGTAGGTGTGATGAATCTGGATGTACAACATTACACACTAGATTATAAAAGCGAACGAATAAAGAAATCGTATGACCTCTTTAAAATACGATTTTTTTTTTTATACAACTCATAAGAACAATGTACATCGGTTATTTCTATTGGAACGATTTCCATTGAGTTTTTATTGTTATAAATTATAATATCAAAATAGAAGGCGTTATATTATGCGATCGCCGATGGGTTGATTTTAAATTACTTTATCCATTAATGTCAGTTAATATCTATAAATTATTTTTGATAGTTTTGCAAAATGTTGATAATAATTTTTCATTTATAAAAAAAAAAAGAAAAAAAGAGTATAAAAATTTGGTGTTATTAACTTTGCTGGTTTTTTTCTTATTTTATTTTTAATATTCATGCGAATACGCCAAGCTTGTTATCTGAGACGTGAACATTTTATGATTTATTTATTTTTTATTAACAACGAGCTAGTATTTTAATATTTATGCTTCACATTTCGATATTATATCACGTAACCCACGAAGGGGATTCGAATTGCATCTCGAATTATTTTACTAATTCGACATTTATCTGCTGACATATATGTGTTTCGACTTTCGATACATATGATATTTGTATATTTGTTCAGAGAAAAGTGGTTGTTCAAACAAAAGTCATACGGGTCAACTTGATCGATAATACCTAAAAATTCGATTTGAATATGAAAATATCAACTATACTCTTATATTTACTTAAAACATTTAGTAACTAATTTACACGCATTTATAATTATAATTTATAATAATTATTATACAAATTTTACTTAAGGTAAACGTGGTAAATTGATCGAAAAAACAAATCAAATCGTCTTAAAAATATTAATTCGGTTGATCTATAATCTATATGCTGTTTGTATAATATAATCATAAATTACATACAATTAGTAAACTAATGGGGATTTAGATATTATACACTTTATAATATCTCCATAAAATTATAATTTATAAAATTGTTTTTCCCCCATAGATCATAATCCGCAAAGGATTACAGTAGTTATTTCTGATAACTACAATTAAACAAAATGTGAATTATGTTTGCATGCTTTCTAGAATTAATTTTGAAAATTAATAAGCGCATAGGTAAATTCGATTAAATTCGGTTCTTATATATTTTTTATCCTTTAAATATTATACTATGTATTATAGTGATTATATTTTTTAGATAAGATATTTTGAATATTCAATATAATGTGATTTCGTATAATAATATGGTAGAACATTATTAACATAATAACACGAGAATTTACAAAAGCAATAATCATTTTATTTTTCTAATGTTAATTAATTATTGCAAATTGTATTTTGTTATTTGGAATTGACTGATTGAAGTATCAATTGAACATCGCAATATTTGTTCTAGAGAACTAGGAGTATACAAACAATTAGGTATGTATTTGTTAATTTATTTACTATGAAAAATAATCATATAATTTGTGTAACTAAATGGAGAAATTCATCAAGGAAGTATGCTCATATAAATTTCTATATTTATAGTTAATTTATTTATTTTAACTAAGATTTTTGGAATTTTTAAATAAATTTAAGGACTGTATTTTAAAGTTCTTCGATTTTAATGTACAATTTAAGGAGTTTCCCAGAGTATAAACAACTAACAAGGTTAAATAACTCTAAAACCGCTCATTTAGTTTCGATTTACGAGTATATAGGTAAATTTTGCAGAAAAATGTTGAATTTCAACAGAACACTCTTTAAGTAGTATAAGATTTGAAAATATGAGGTTTAAGTATATTTTTAAAAATCTTAAAAACAATATATAGCTACATTATTTAAGAAAAAATGGGGCGTTTATATTTGGAAAATTACCACGTAGATCAAATTCTAAATCAAATATTTAAAATTTACATAATATCATGTATTGTTTTGATATTTTTATATAATTAAAAATTGATACGTTTTAAATTTAAGCTGTTAAAATAATTGTTATTAGTTCACAAATAAATTATGTTATTATTATATTATTTTATTGAACTTTTATAGTTAGTTATAATATTCGTTTAGTTTAAAACAATTACCTAAACATACTAAATTAAGTATTACAATTTTTAATAAACTAATACATTTTTTTCTATAAAATAATAACTAGTTAATATATATTTATTATATATATAGATTACATTACACCCATTCATAAATATATCAAAAATAAAGTACATTTAATCCTGTGTTGGAAACAAAAATACATTATTCACATAATGAAGAATCATCTCATCGGAGGAACTGAAACATGAGTACAATAGATTTTTAATATTTAGTTAAAATAGTTTGTATAATATTAAATTTCACTATTCTTTGTACTTAAATCTCAAACAGTGTCATTGTAAGTCAGAAATTTAAGTAGAATTTTTGGGATTCTTGGAAAACTTTTGAACTAGAGATTTAAAAATAAAATTAATTAAAATGTTTAAATATCCACTTTCAAATATAATTTGAGTATAAATTTATCATTTTATGTGTTGAAATATATTTTAAATAACGAAGAAAAAAGTTTTCATGTAAAATAACTAAAAATGTGTTGTTTTTATCTGTATCTAAGTATAAACTATGTACACACCAACTGCATCAACTCGAATTCATACAAACAGAATTCACACTACTAATCAATGTTCTCATATTTCATAAGTACGCATCACCTATGTGGACATCATTTTATTTAGTAATTAGAAACATAGTATATTTTATTACATACATATTATACATGAAATCTGTAATTGCTACTTGATATCGACTTACCGTAGTTTAATTTTTCATTAGTCAGTTTGGGGTTTTATTTTTTTAGATTATTTTGTGTAAAGTATAAAAACACTTGAAGGTCTGTACCTAGTTCATTTTTATGGCTATTTGACTATATTCGATATAAGCTGGTTACATAAAAAAAAAATGCTGGTCGATATACCTACTATCAAATGGAATAAAAAATATAAGCGATAAGGGTCAACTTCGAGCTGAAACTGCTGGTGGTTAACCGTAGTTACGACAACGATTTATTACGCATATCTAAGTAGAGCCAGAGACGGATCAAGGAATAAAAAATGCGGGTATCTAGACACAAAATATACACCTAGAATAGTCAAACATACGTACATATATTATAAATTAAGCACTCGCCATTTAAAAAATGATAAAAACCATAAATATATTGAAGCGATTTTTAGTGATCAATAAGTATTTAATTTTTTTATAAATCATCTAATTAATGAGAAAGATATTTTATAAAATTGAATCTGAAGTTGGTGACTTTATTTTGTTATACCAAAGCTAGTGTATTATACAGAGATAACTGACGAAATTTATAATAATTATTCAATGCACATATTTCGATTTTTGTTTCTGTAGACGATATTTGAAGTTAAGAGTTCCACTATATTTTATTACTTTGATAGCGGGTATCAGTGTGTAATATAAATGCATTAATGTATAAATTATTTGTAACGAAAATTAATAAATATTTTATATTATGACTTAAAAATGTAGTTTCTTACTCTTATCACTCGAGTAAGCACGAAGACTTACAAAAATGAGAATTATTTTTTCTATAATCTTTAGAACCAGATATCTGGTAACACATTATATTGTAGAAAATACTTTTGTACTCAAATTTATGTGATAATCTGTAGACAGAAAAAGATAGATTTGTAATACATCCTATTCCATTTATGAGATCATTATTAAAAACAGTATTGCCTAATATTAATAGCATACATTTTAATTATTATTTCAATAATTTTGTTTCTATTTTATGGATTTAGAATATTTAAAAACTTAAGTTTAAACTTGAGTTAAATCTTTACTATATAAGTTTTAAGATTTACCGATTTTATTATGTATATTATTTTTATTGTTATATTGATTTATTTTTTTCTATTTTGTTATTTTGTTTTATTATATTTATTTATTTTATTTTTTTGTTATTAGATTTTATTACAAATTAAAAACAAATAAATATTTTGATTTTAACATCTATTTGTTTTCCTCGATTAATTTTATGTCCTTATATCAGCTTTTATAGCTTATATATAATAATACGTTGCATTAGTTTTTTCAAATAAAACTTTTTCTCAAATGATACTTTAAGTTGTTTGAGAATATGCAATGTATATGTGCAATATCGCATGTAAAAAGTATCTTTATTTTTATAAAATAATAATTAAAAAAAAAATGAAATTGCTTACATTTTTGATTTGTTTATATGAATTCATAGTTTAATTATAATTAGCAATTTGATTTACATAATAATAAAACATGTTAACGATATAACAAAATAAATAACAATACGACCACAACGCCCAGACATTATATCTAGAATCTAGAACATTGTTGTTGTTGTTATATTATAATAGGTAATGGAATCTATTGTATTTTATTGTTGTATAATGTTTTGTTTTTTTTTTTTTTGTCTGAATTAAAAATGTTTAATCCTATGTGAAAATTAAATTTAAAAAAGCAAAATGATAACGAAATAATATAATATATAATGAATTATTTCTCAGGATACAAGTACAAAATAATACTCACATAACACGTACACTGTACAGTATATTATTACATCGTACTTTGTATAGTATAATATATAAAACTGAAACGTTTCCGACGGCGGTCTTTGAGTTGTTCCTAAATTAAACGTCTAGAGAAAACTACTTTCGTCGGGACATCCACGTTGGTCGATTATACCTAAACTTCGTCGGTTTTCTCGTGGGATAGACATTGAGTGATTAATCTATATAATATTTTCACGATACTGTGTCTGAGAAAACGATGGTTACCATTTACAGGTCCTTTATGACTTTAACCCGTTTGGTTGCGGATATAATCCGTTAATTTATATAAGACGTTTTAAAATATTAGTTATTGTTTTCATGTTTTCATTATTGACGGTTGTTATTATAAACATTATTAATAATAATGATCAAAAATATTAGTGTACCACACTACTGCGGATGACTGCCACAATGGAATGCATAAAAGTGAATTTTATTTCATATCTATAATACAATTTAACCTATTAATATAATGGTTCATTATGCAATGGAATCCTATTAAATTACCTAAAGCATTCATAATTATTTACAGTATCTGTTATGAAATTCATGTTGTGAAATTATTATACTCGTTGTTATATAAGATAAGTAAATATGAACGTTTATACCTTAACTTGAATTATATATGTAAGTATTTAAATAGTTAAGAAACTTATCCAACTATATATTTAATATCTTTAAAATAAATAAATAATAAGTTGTATTATGTATTATATAGGTATGTGTAGAATCATATTGAACTATTCCTTGAAGTTCAGGATAAGTTTCATAACAAATATAATTTATGATAATTTTAAGGTTTTTAACTTAGTTAGAATGTTATTGGCGTTAAAAACTTTTGTTTTTATATAAAATTATTTATATTTAATAATAAAAAAAATCTGATAAAAGATCCATTGTATTATATTTATAGGCGAGAAATTAAATATACATATATATAATATATATACTACACTACTATATATATAATTATTATATTTTACCAAAAGTTCAAAAAGTTATGCAATTCATGGGACGATAGGTTTTTTTTATATCTAGACCTATTTTAAGAAAATTCAAAGATCTGTTTAGAATAGTTTTATAAATACGATTATTTATCATTACTTAAATATTTAAAATTATGATACAAATTCCCTGCTGCGCTGAGTTGTACAATACAAGACAATTGTTTAACACAAATGAATCATGTGGATCATGTCTGTTGTTTTTAACATATTTTTTTCCATACATATTTTAAAATTATAAAAAAACACATACATATATATATAATATATATTATATAGTCGACCAAATAATTATTAACTACCTAAAATATTTATTTTATTACTCTTATTAATATTATATTTTAATGGATTTTCAAGAGCTAAAAATTTTAAACTATATTTATTACGAATTGGAATTAATAATTTCAAAAGTATTATTTTCTCATTTATTAAGTTGTATTTATAAAAATAAAATAAAATGGATTGTCTAAGTAACATAATATTTTTTCAATGTATAAAATAAGTATTCAATTATTATGTCATGAAAGGTATAATTAATAGAACACACCCATATAGTATAAGTGATTGAATTCTGTTTTAATTATTCATTTATACGTTATTTGATAGTAAAAGATGAATAATAACTGGTGATTCGTTTATAGAAATATGTGATAATTTATCAATTTTGAAAAGAGACGTCGAAATATTTAATATAATTTAAGTATAACTTATGAGTTTAAATTTTAATTAGTTTAATATACGAGTATAATAATAATACTGTACCTACATAGATTTCAACAATATTTTTAATTTTCATTAAAATGATATTAATATAAGTATATATTTTTTGGTTTTTATTGGTTGAACTATTATACGGTTTAGAATAATATTATTATAACACAAAAATATGTTAAATAGAATTTGAAAAAGATGGATAAAGTGGGTATGTATACAGTTGGTGTCGAGTGAGTAACTGTGATGAATGTGTTAAATTTGAATTCAGTGATATATTATTGTATAAGAAAAATGATTTTAAGTGGAGAAGTTCTGTCAGCTTAAAGCACCAAGTATATTTCATAATGTGTATATTATATTGATATTGCTATCAATGTAATTTATGTTAATTTTTATTATTGTTATTATGGTAGGATTTTTACGAACAAATTGTATTTATTTTATTAGACTAGTTATTAGTATTTAGTTATTATAATAGTACATATTTTTACCATATTATATTATAATTGTTATTAAGTTTTGAGTCATTACCGTTATACTATAAACACTGTAAAATATGTTCATAATATAAATAGATAACATCATAAATTTAATTTATAAATTTTGAAAATGTAGTCGTGTATATTAAAGTAAATAATTTACGTAAGTGATTTAAGTCCCATAGATTTTGAGTTATGACAAAATAATAAACATGGTTATTCATTGTTTAAATTTTAGTGATTGAAAAATATTAATTAATGCAAAACTCTATACTTGAGAACGATTTAAAGTTTTTAGAAATTGAATTTTGATCGCTTGAATGCACATCGCTACTTGACGGTGTATGGTCAAAACTCAAAATCCAATTTTTAAAAACTTTAAATCGCTCTTAAGCACACAGTTTTCCATTTATAAATTTTGTTCAAACACTAAAATGTATTGAAAATATTTTTTCACATTATTTTTTTCAAAAGTGTATAGGTTCAAATTTGAATTTTAAAAATTGATACCCAAAATCCTCCTTAAAATAAAATAAAAAATGTATAATTTACAAATAATCTAGGATTTTTCGAAATAAAATATTTTGTGTTATACATTTTTCTATTTTGAATAATTATATAATAAAAGTTCTGTAACATAAATATTAAATTGTGTATAATATATATACACGATTTTGAATGAATTTAAATATAATGTTGACATAAAATTGGCTTTTGTTACTTATGAAGATAATTGCATTCTATTGCAAACTATCAAATAGAGAAAACGTTTGGTTGTTGATTCTTACAGTTAAGCAACCATTTATAAAGAATGAAGGGTATATACGAGTATATTATTATTTTTTTTTTTTATAAAATATTATTAACTGAAAATGATAAATTAAAAAATATATAAGCATTATATGAGTAGATAGTTATAATATTCATTTATTATTTTTTAAATTTTAATTCTAAATATTTGCTATTAACAATAAGTTAAAGTTATTAGAAAGAATAAAGAAGTGTCCCAATAGAGAAACTTTTAAATCAATCAACAATATGAAAAATAACAGTTATGTATTTATATTATAACAATTATTTGCATTACATGGTGTCTTCAACTTCAAAACTCCGCAATAACTTATGTTTTTCAAAAAATCTGTATTTATGTAAATCAACTTATCATAAGTTTTTACTTTGTTAAGAATTAATAAATCAAATACCAAAATGAATTAATTAAAAAAACGAAATAACGATGTCAATATAATATTATCTAGCTGTAGTATATTATTACTAAATCCATGTCTATCACTTATAAAAATGACTTGGAAATAATTTGGTGTGATTATAATTTCTTAGTAAATGTCCATGGTCTATAATAAAATAATTTTATATAATATTTTAACAGTTTGGTTATAGAAATATGTATTCGTTTGACATAATCACGAATTATTTTATACTATTTATTTAAAAATTTAATTTATAATCTTTCGAAGATTTGATAATGATTTTTTTCTTGTAACGGTGTAACGGCACAGTACAATTAAATAGTTAAGTTATGTGAGTCGTGTGTACTTAAATAAAAATATGTTAAATCATTACTGTGCGAAATTGTAAAAGTGTCCAAAATGAAGAAATTTTGATTTATAGAATGATATTCACAGTTCACACTAAAAAAAAATGATTTAATTTTAAACCTGATAAATATAACGATATCATGGATCATGGTATACTTATGAAATGTTTACGTAATTTATTTAATCAATTTTTAAATTACTACAAAATAAGCCGCAAACATGATTTTAGTGTTTCCAGGCACATTTATTTACTTCCTGCTGCTGAAAGTTCAAAACAAAAGTAAATGTTCCCTAATGGTTGGAATTACATCTAAAGTGAAATACTAAGGCGTGTCTATTTTATCTGAATAATTTAATATTCCCATCAGTATTGACCCTATTCCACTATTTTAACTTAAGTTTACACAGTTTTAACTAAAATAATATAAATAATTTTAATTATAATATGTACAGTTTTTAAGATTTTACTTGGATCTACGAAAGTTTTAAGTGTTTAAAATTTAATTTTTACGAAATTATGTAAATAATTTTTTATTTAAAAAAACAATAACATTTTTAATATTAATAAATTTTAAGTTATTTTTTTAAAAATATATATAAGTTACTATTAACTATAGTTATAAAACTCTATTAGGGAACCTTTTTTTCTAAGCGATAAAAATTTAAACTTTTACATTATATATTCATTAATAAAATAACAATTATTCTTCAATCCTTTAAGTGTTCAGATGTACTTATAATCATTTAAAAATTAGAATATAATGTATTGATATATATATTTTTATAATGAAAATATAATGATTTTGTAATGAATTTTAAATGTTGACAAATAATGCTGTAAAATAGTTTAAAATTAAAACTTATTACATTTTAAATTGTAATAGCTAAATCATAAATTTAATACTATGTTAGTAATATGCGATATATAATTTTAACGCTATATATATATATATTATGTAGGTTTATATGATAAGTTTATATGTTGAAGAAATTGAATATTTAAATAAAATTTAACGATTTTTCAAAAGGTTTTTACAAGAATTAACCTACACCTTTAACATTAAAAAAACATTTAAACAATTAAAATACCCGCAAACCATTAAAATCTGAAGGATTTTTTAATTTAATAACTTGTCCACTACAGTGACCTACTCGATGACGATATTGAGTACTTGACAATTTTTATTCAGCAGATTGAGTTCTGAGATTTTTTCATTAATAATTTAGATGTAATATATATTTTTAAATACACACTCAACTGAGCGAGATTTAATTTTAGATTAAGGGTTTAAGGGATTTTTAAATACATATATATGCCTATAATATTATGTTAACAACAATGTGATTAATTAGGATTTTATGCACTATTTCTACTAATTTAGTATTTTGCTGTGTTGTTTTATAAACATAATCACCAAACATGCTCAACAGCATTTTTTTTTTTTTTTAATTAACGAATTTATTCAAATTCTGAAATTTTAAATATACTCATGGGCCATGTTTTTGGTTCATATTTAAGAAGAGTTACATAGAAATATAAACTTTATTTTTTTAAATTAGTATCATCCTTTTCACCAATAAATCGTTAATTAGATGTCTTATATATATAAAATAATAATAATAATAAAAAAATGTTAATAATCGTAAATTGGAATTCTAACGAGTATTTTTTGAGATGTTTAAATTTGTGTAATAAGAATAATAGGTTCATGATAATTGGTTTAGAATATTAAAATAAATAATAATTAGTAAACTATAGTTATTTATATTTATCATTTATTCAAAAATTTATAATTTATAAGATTAGTTCGAATATTATAAATACTGGTTTCAACATCACGTATGTTGTCGTAAAACCATTTTTAATGATTATTTTATTTTTTATTGAATAAAATATATTTGAAATTTATAAATATTGATATAATAAGTTAGTTTGATAAAAGCTTACAATAATATTTAAAATGAGATGGTAAGGTTCTCAGTAGTGCCACCTGATGAGACATTGAAATATCATACTAAACTTATACATTTTATAATATAGAAATCTACCATTCATTTTTTTTTTTAAATAGGTACATCAACATCTTTCAAAGTCACTCGATTTTTAATTTATATAAATTATTTTGTTTTCATTAAAAAAAAAAATAATAACTTTGTATCACAACAGAACACTCGTTAAATAGTATAAAATGTTTAATAATTAAAATATGGTCCTTTTGTATACTTAGAAGATCTAAAAATTTAAGTTAAGTTAAATTATTATTAAGAAAAAAATAGGGAAGGTCATGCTTGATGAGTCATCTGTATTCTAGAAAAAATGTAAAAATAACTATTATACTTATCATTTCTTTTCTTAATAAAAAAAAAAAAACTAGGTATTGAAAGTGAGAGCCATTTTATGGAAAACCAATCTATTTTGATTTAGCTCATACACGAAGAATAAAAGATGTTATATATCATTAAGTATTATTAATATTGTTATAGTTATCAAAAATAGTACATAATATAAACGTATTTTGCATTATAACTTGTCTTGTCTTATTATAGTGATTTGTTATTTCTAAGTCCAGCCTTGTGTGATTGATGACGGGTGACTGAACGTTTAGTATTGTTACCATAACTATGATAAATATACATAGTATACATATTGTAGTTGTAGTTTGTGTATGAGGATAAGATCAATTATCGTTAGCGCGTATTGGCTGTGAGGATCAAATTAGAAAGTTTGTACGACATTACGACAACCTAACCTAATGGTTACAGTAATCGCTGAATACTACACCCTTATTATAATGAATTACATAGTACCTACGTTAACATATTATTTAATAATTATTATTCTGTAAAAAAATGAGCATGATTTTAGATTAAATTGAAAAATAGTAGGTTTCATCTTTTTTAATTTTGGTTAAAATATTTTACTTATTTTATATGTCAAACTAAAATCCATACAATTGTTTCATTTTATATTTTAGGTACGAGAAATCGTATTCTGTGTTCGTTAATTATTTATCTTTATATTTACAATTAAAATGATTAAATTAAGCCTATATTTTTTACTACTCATATAAAGTATAAATTTCGGCGAGTTTTATTTTTATTTTTATTAGTGATTGTAAATACTTAATAATACTACTTGAGTATCGTCCTGACCTTGGGTGATAGACTGATAGACGATTTCTCAAATACTGACCTGTTTCACGTATGACGGCGCATCGTATAGGCAATATAGGTACCTCCCTGTGTAGAATAATTAAATAAAAAATAATTCCTGTTGAATATTTTATTATATTGCATACAATTTCACATTTTGTCATGTTCTAAGAATAATGTATAATACTACATAAAGTTAGCATTTTGTATGGTACTGATATTAAATATTAAAAAAACTAGCACATCATCAATGAATAACTGGTTATTTAGTGTATATCTAAATAATCAGATTATAACATTGAGATAAAAATGAACAAAACAATTTTTAATATTATATCTAATTGATGCTATTTTGAATTAAATTAAAATGACGTTTAATTTTCACAGTGTGCGAACTTTTGAATATTTTTAAAATAAATAATATGTGGGTTTGTGTTTTGTAAATTTCTATTAAATAATATTATTGTCATTATTTTATTATACATATAAATAGGAGTTAATTTTTAATCATTTTATTATGTTTAGATATTTGCCAAATTATCAGATTGTTATAGTATTTTCAGTAGCAATATATTTTTAAATAATGTATAGCACCAATTTAATAATTGTTCTTTTAACCTTTAAAGGAAAAATATAATTTACTGTCATATTATATTTCATAAACATTTTAATGCACGTGGTTGGAAATATTAAATGTTTTACAGACAAACCTCAAAACTTAACGAAAACTTTCAGGAAGCCACATACCTATAATGAGAAGACATATCAACCGAGAAAAATAATTAATGTCTTAAAGTTTTGTCGATTTGTCTTCTGTACAAGAAAAGAGGTTATAATGTTGAACATTTAACCGAATAAGAGCTTGAACGTTATTCCATAACACACATATGTGTACCGTTTATATTCAAATTAAACACTAACAGTCATGTAGTTTATAACTAAATGTCTTATAATATGCAATTTCATAATTAAAATTACAATATACACTATTTTTTTGCTTTTTATATATCTTTAAATTATTGTGATAATTGACATGTGATAATTTCATCAATGCAAAAATATAATGTAATATTATAAATAGTTATTATTTGATTACTGCAGTTTTAAATATTAGTTACTTGTTATGAACAAATTGTGTTTTAAAACGTACATTTAAATAGTTATTATGAATTGAAATAAACTATTATAAACGTGTTTGTTTTAAAACAATTTAGCTAAATTTTTTTTGTTTTTTTTTTTTTAAGCCGAATTACTTTGTTTCACTTTTAACAATGACAACTATTCATTCTTTTTATAATAAATCCACAAACTGTGTACGCTACAAGTTTTAGTCTGCAAATACGTAATGTATAAAGTTTTAAACAATAACTGAGAGCCAAGTACTTTGGTGTAAAATTAAAACATAAAACCTATTCTTTGAACGATAAATTTAACTTTGAAATTTGAATAACTCTTGTGTGAAACAAAGTTTTGAGTATATTATTGTAATATGTACTTAATGGCGTATATTATGTGTGTATCAATATTTTTTGTTGGTATTTATTTCATTTGATGTTATTAAAACCATCAATATAGGTATTACTTTTTAAATTAAATAATAATTTTATTTTATTTCAATTATAATATAGCATCAAACCTATCTATATTCGCTGAATTATAAGATTATATAATAATAATAATATATTAATCAACTATAAAGTTACAATTATTATCTGGATATCTGAATATCTGCATACTGTATAATATTGTTTATCATACAATATATAAATGAAGATTTAAATTTAGATTCATTGCAAATAATTGAGTTTTTTAAAAACATCGCTGTAGTTAAAAACTCAGGGAGTTTATAATAATATAATAATATTATAATATTAAATTAAAAATCAATTAAATTACTTATTTTATTATATAAAATCACGTTTATTTATAATTCAATATTAATAAATTCATAAATAATTACTTACTCACTTACTGCCATCTACCACGTAGAAAATAATTTTGAACCAGTCACAATAAAACTATGTCAGTATGGTTCAATGTTTTTTTAAATAAATATATTTCTAATACATTACAATATATGATTAAATGAAATAAAATAAAATGTGCGTTGGTTAAATTAACTTACAAATTTTATTTTTGTTTATTAAATAAAAAATTACACTTTATTGTACATACAATTCTTGGTATATGATTTGATCAAAACAAATTTAAATTCAAAGTTCTAATTCCATTAATGTACGTTTTCTTCACATGCATTTTTTATTTCAGTTAACTAAAAATAATAAAGTTTCTATATTCATTAGTTATTATTACCTAGACAGATTTACTATGATCTAATAGTCTAATAAAACACCGTAGTGATGTATTTAATTGTTTATTATTATGTGTACTCTAATGGTACGCATTTTAATTTATAAACTTTTTATTAACATGTGTTTGATGTTTGACAAATAATGAGAAAGTGGATAAAATTATTACATAGATTTAATTTTCAGGGGGCCTATTAACGTACTGAATTATAATTATTTTCATATAACAAGCGATTCATAAATTATATTTGTTTATATTGTTTATTTGATACATGATACCCAAGTGAAAAGTCAAAATGTATTAATAATTACTCGAGAAAAGTGTCTTTATTTAAACAAACAATACTGTGTAAATACGTTCCTGAGGGCATATATTTTACAATTATCATGAATTAGATACTTTTTAACATGAAATTTTGTTTATAGTCATAATAAACCAACATTAATGTTTAGTGTTTATAAAACTTACACTGATTTAATAACTAAAATTTATTAATACCTTTGAAATCACGAGCTAATTTGATTTTCTTTCAAAAAATTTTGATTTCAAAATTGTATATTAATGTTCCTTTATGATTAAATGTAAGTTTGAAACAATTATAAATTAGAAATAAATATTTATTCTGTCTGGTAAATGGTTGTAATAATAATTTTTAAAGTTTTTTTAATATAGGTATGAATTTATACTTTATTGTATATTTAAACGTGATAATTATTTAAATGAATAATAATATTAAATTACCCAATTTGTTTGAACAAAACATATTTATATTGTTAATTCGCTTTATAAATAGGTATAATTTACATAATATGTATTTAAATTTAATAATGTACGTATTAGAGTAACTGATTATACGGCGTTTTTACAAACTACATAAATACAATGTTTAACAATAACTGTACATAAAATAATATTATTATGAATTACAATAATAAAAAAATGTAGGTAGAATCGTAATTATAACATTTAATACAAACTCTTAAAAAAGTTTACCATTGTGTTTTAAATGGGAACTCCATAAGTGCCAAATTTGTACAAACATACAATTTATAGTACATTTAAAAAAATTGTTCAATATTTCTTTGAAAAATTACGTTTTATAACCACATCTCGCCTCTAAACTTTATCTTCATTGTCGCCTGGACCTGCGGTCGATCTCACGAACTGTAACATATAATTCATATTAATTTATCTTATTTTTGACGTGAAGCATTTCTTAGAAAAGTTAGTGTTGGTGTTCATTGATATGTAACAATTTGCAGTGATGTAACTTATGAGTTGTCAACAGATTATTGATGACAAAGGTTAGGTTAGGTATTTTTCTTTTTTTTTTTTTTTTTAATATTTGGGATAAAAATGATTTACTTTTAGTGTTTAATGCAACTGAAAAAAAATGTATAACTAAATATTAAATACAATGAATTAAAAATAAATGTTATTACATTCGTATAGATTTTGAGATAATCGGTTAAATTAATTTTGACTAATCAAGTAATATCAAAAATTAATTTATAATGTAAAGACGAAACTTTGAAAATTATACATGTGTTACTCTCTATAAACCTACGTAACTAATTGTTTTCATTTTTAATAAATTAACTTAAAGTTTTAATTACATTATAACACACAGCATAATAAGCAGATTACATTTTAATGTTATATCATAACTTAAGCTAAATTTTATTTATCAAGCTGAACTATATTGTGTATACAACATATTATTAAAAATTATTTTCTATCTACGAAATGTAAGTGTAAATAATTTCATTATTTATTAATGCTATTGTAAAAATAATTTGACGATAAAAATAAAAAAAAACCTTATTGAACTATTAATACTATTGTAAATATAATTTAACTTAACTGTACATATATATATATATATATATCACTACATTATAAAAGTATAATATTATAATATCAACTACTGCAGTGCGTTTGCAGCCATATGCATATTAATATTATGATAAAATTAACATCAAGAACGTAGGCACTTATAAACAATTAATGTTTACGCCTGTATATATGTACTGCATGTAGCTAAAATATGTATTATATAATATTATTTTTGCATTATTATGCGTTCAAACATGCAAAAAAAAAAATATAAACTATACAATAACGATCCATGCGAATAATACCAATAATATAAATAATATAATATTATAATAAACGCAAGGATGGAGATACAATCCAATAGGAGATATGAATACGTATAGTTGGACAAATGTATAATATAAGGACTAAAAGAAGACTTTCAGTGACCCTAACACATTTGTTTTATCTATCACAATGATGGATACAGATATATTGCTTCCTTACCGTGTAAAAATTTGTTGGTGAAATTTGTGACAATTTAATGACTAAACACCTTACAGTGAAATATTTATACATTTTTAAATAAAAATTAATTATTCATCATACTGATTATTGATGTTTAATAGCTATGTTTTTTTCTAGAATCTATAATGATACGCTCACATAATTAATAGGTATATCTATATTAACCATAGAACTTAAAATGTGATTGAAACCAAAGTTTTCAGAGAGATTTCATTAGATTTCATACAACTTAAAATTTAACAATTTGAATTTGAATGATCAAATTACCAAATTATAGGCGGACACTTAAATAATGTAATTTTTAAAAATTAAGATTTTTGTTTAAAACAATTAAAAATAATATTTATGTTGAATAAAATACAATTTGTTTCATTACTTTGTTTTTAATACTTGGCCAATAAACTACAATTAAAATTCGTCAGAACCCACTGCCCCACTCGTTGAGTGTGTAACGAATATTACGCTACGATTTTACAGTTTTAAAAATTACGACATTGAAAATTGTATTTTCTCCTAGTGTAAATTTTTGATTAAATAACTGAATGTTGATGGTGTTGATTATTTTTATTTTATGGGTGGTCGATTTTGGTTAATAACTTGAATTACCTCAATCGTTTAAATTTTAATAAATCAGTTAATGACTTATAAATTAAACCATTTTTATCAAATATTTGATTCACTAGCATCAAAATTTTATTTTATATTTTTGTGACTTAATTATAATTGAAAGAAAAATACCAGTATTGTTGCACGTGTCTTAACATCTAATGCACCGTCAATGGATATATGAATGGGACAGTTCAAAGATGCCATTTAAGTGATATATGATTTCAGTGATAAGTAAAATATTGGTAAATAATACCGAACATGTACAACTACAATAATAATAACATATATAATTTATAAGAATAAATTTACAAAAATAATATATTTTTTAATTTGTATAATATTTTACAAAATTATTAAATAAATTACTAATATATTTTAAAAATTATTACTATTATTATTTTTTTTAACCAAAAAATATAAGAAAAAAAAATTTATGATAGACAGTTTTGGTAGTAAACACTGATACACGTAAGTTTTTACTCCCAATTATTAAAAACTTTTACTTTATAACAAAAATTTTTTAATTTACTTTTTTTTGGAAGTTCTTCAGACTGGAAACGCTTTGAGAAAACAAATTCAAAGAAAAGGATATTAAATATTATAGTAGTATACCACCAGCACCAAAAGACTAAAAACTTTTAAAAGTTAAAATCATTGATAATACCAAAACAATTTCAACTACACTCTCCATCTGTAAGAATTAATGAAAAGTTTTTGTTAACTGATAGTTTTCAAGAAATTGAAAAGATTTTAATTTTTAGACCTCCAATTTATCTTGAAAATTTTAAGGACTCCAACGCATGGTAAACGAATAGTACTTTTAAAGTAGCACCTTTATTATTTGTCCAAATATATATTATTATTGTAGTTGAAAGTTTACGTACAGTACACTCATTAATTTATGCATTACTTCTAAATAAAATTCAAAAACTTTGGAAAATTTTTACATAATATTAAAAAGCTTCCAACCAAATCTCATTCCTAATATTCCATTGTCTGAGACTTGAAACTTGTTGTTTTGTAACACATTAAAATCTAAATATAATAGTTTTTAGTTGTTATTTCCATTTGAGGAAAAATTAGCATTTATTCTCGTTAAAAATTTAGGAAAAGTAGTATGAATTGCTAGAGGAATTATCTGATAAACACCTATCACTTCTAGAAATTTAAAATTATTAATGTACGATAACTTACTTTAAATTTATATTTCAAAAATGTTAATAATATTTGAAAGTTATTATTCTAGCCAAAATAGTCGATTTCTAAAATGGGATCAAAAAAGCATTGATAAAATATCCTAGACCCAGACTATACGTTTTTAGAGTAGAGTAAATTAATAAAATATATTTTGTGCAGATAATAATAATATGTGATTGAACATTATAGTTGATTGTACGACGTATTATATAGGCAATATGGGTACATCTGTGTTAAGAAGAACAACATTTGGCTTGTCAGTAGCCGGGTAAATAATTATTTTTAGTTAATTGACAGTAAGTTATGTTATGTAGTACTCATACTATTAAATACTTTTTATTTTTCCCTACCATTCCTATGTTATAATATTTATAGTTTTTTTTAAATATATGATATTTATATAATACTCATCTTAAAAAAAAAGAATATTGGGTAAATTATTATAAAATTTGCTTTAAATCATATTTTAAAATTGTTTAATTCCTTTATTTTTAATATAGTAGTATAATTATCAACACTTGGATTACTTTATAAAATATATTCATCAAATTTTGGGAAAATCAGGTGATTATAATATAAGCTATTAAGTGACATCAAGCATATTAATTTTTGGTGTTTTTGATTATGACTGTTGTGCAAGAATTTATAATACTACATAAATGAATTTTACCCAGTTAATAATATAAATAAATCATTTTATTCAATCTAATAACATGTCTAATTCAGTCTATAACAATCGTAGTTAAAAATATATAATATGAAGATGAATATATTTTTAGTATTTTTTAAGGATATATTATTTTTAAAAACTTACCTATTGGTTAATATTTGAAATAAAATTAATAATCGAGGTGGGGTTTGGTAATATTTAAAATGTAAAAAAAAAAGTTATCCAAAATGAAGAAACATGTGTTATAATAAAAATATATTACAAAGTATAAACTATGAATTATTATATTTTTTTTTTATCTTTATCAACATAAACAAAAATAAATAAAACCATGTAAATGTATTTAAGTAAAATGAAAAGCTTAGTAAATACAATTTTTTTTTTCTGAAGATGATAAAGTTATAAAGAATTGAAAATATCTAGAAAATAATATTGTAGTTATTAGTGAATATCAATTTATGTGTTCAAACGCAGTATGCTTAACGAACTTAATTGAACTTTCACAATACCATAAGAACAATAAATTAAACAAAAACTCAAATCAAAGGGTAACTTAAAATCATTGAACTAAACATAAAACCAATTGCATTTTCTTCAAATATTGAATGTTATCAAAAACTTTCAGTATGGAATACATAAGACCAATGTAAAGTTTTAATTGTTTTTTTTATTTATATAACACGAAGTAAATACAATATTAGTAATAATTAATACACAGTTATCTTAGGTTATTAAACTAATATCGATTAATGAAATGAAATGAAAATCCCAAAGCTTCCTTTAGTCAAACAGTTTCATGAAAAAGACTATATACATATACAACCTACACAAATATATCATGGATATCAAGCCAATTTGTGATTTGCCACACACGAAGTCAAATAGGTAAGTTAAAATTGTTCACAAAATAAACTATTTTAATACAAACGAATACTTCAACAATGTGACAATGAATATATGGTTTCTAATTATACAGTATTACACTGAACACTAATAAAATAAAAAAGATCATAATATTCATAATTAAATGATACAATGACAGTTATTATAATAACAGTGTACAATACAGCTAAAATATTTTTCAAATTATAATATGCTTAAATATGAATATTTGGTAACAATTTCAGGCCAATATTATTATACATTTTTGAGATAGAAGAAAAAAAATAAAACTGATTTTGTCATGAACTGGTTTTGTGGTAAAAATTCAGTTTTCTAATTTCTGTTTTATTTAATTTTCTCTTGTAATTTTTATAAAATTGTGTACTTTTTATTACTTTTTATATCCCAAAGTGCCAAAAGGATCAAATTTAATCATTGAATGCAGATCCAATGATAAAGAAAGAAAATAGAACAACATACCAGAAAACCTCTACAAAATAGTCGGACCTTACTGTCAACGAAAACTTAATGTAATTTCTCAAAAGCACTAAAAAGAGAAATATAAGAGTTATTGTTATAGTTTATGTTTCCATTTCTTAATTATATAATCGTTAGTAAAATTGTATGAAATATAGTATTTTTGAAGTTACATCCTTTATTGTCAAAGTTAATATTTAATAATAAAAAAAAAAACAATAATTAATCATCTTCAAAATTCTTAAAAATTAAAATAGTTTTTTTTTATTTCAAAAAGTGATGAAACACACAAAAAATAACATAATTGTACTAATGAATTTATCGCTCAGGTAAAAATATCAAATTGCCTTGAAATAGGTAGTTCATTATAATATAATTTTTACCGTTATAGATAAAATAAAAATTATTCAAATTGAAAAAAATAAATTGTATTAAGTTAATAGTTGATTATGTTTTTAATATAATAATTATCTTAATGATGATGGTCATTAGCATTTATCCAAAATGATTTAAATACAAATAAATGATGGAATTATTATTAATTTTTAAAGTACTAATTAAATCTTAAAACAAATTAGAATATACTAATCATATGGCATTAAATGTGAGTGGAGATATTGGATTTATCGATAATTCATAGTAAACAATAATTAATATAATATTTATTCAAAAAGCAATTATTGAAACTGGTCATTTTCAAGGGTTGAAAGATAATAATTGCCTTAAGCAACGTTATCAAGTCTAAGGGTTGAAAGTTATGTCCAAAGGTAATTTGGATCCAATGGACAAGGAATTTATTCTCTCAAAGTTCACTAAGATGGTTAAAATGTAATAGTCTTTATATTAAATTTTGATGCTTCCACTAAACAAACTTTATTATGAATATTACCAAGTGTTTGTCAAATGTGTTTATAGATATAATTGACATGGAGACGTAATGCAATACAAAATTAGAGAGTACGTTCAGATATCAAAATTAAAAAAAACATTATATTTTGAAACTAAACAACACATATCAATATAATATTTCTATAAAATTCAATATAAACCATTTATATAAGTATTACATGTTATTGTATATTAATAATTATTAAATGCTATTGGTTTTTATAGTTTCAATGTACGAATATATTTTATTCGAGAAAGTTGTATGCAAACACAATCCACTACTAAATAAAATTATTATAATTTACTTTGTTTACATAGTAGATTTTTATTTAAAATATAAAATTTATTTTAAGTTTTTATTTTTAATTCTCAGAGCTTATTTGATTTTCTTAAACCATACAAATAAGATTAAAAGAAAGTTTTGGCAGTAAGTTTCAAGCCCTTGTTATTAGTTTTAATTAATTCCAAACATCTAAAAACATGAGTCCTCTAAAGGATATATATTATATATATATAACAATAATAAACAATGATTTTTAATTTTGGTTAATATATACAATATGTTCTTATAGAGCATTAACACGTCAATAAATTATACAATATTGAATATATCGTTAAAAAACGATTTTATAGATTGATACTGACACTAAAAAGTTAAACGAATATATAAATTTATTAAAACAATTTAAATTTTAAAAGTTTATAGCAAATCTAACCAAAATTTAATTTTAATTCAACCCAATATCATGTTTTTATAAGTTATTTGTTTATTTTATTTTATTTATATAACATTTATTTTAATGTTTTCTATTTTCCTATATAATTTTAAATATAATGATTTATATTCATGATTTTTTGAAAAATCATTATTCTGTTTGTTCTTGTAATTCTTCTAAAACTCTTATTAAAAATTAATAAATTATTGCTATACATAAAACTACAAATGAGAGTGCCTACTATTAATATTAAAATGTTTATATTGTTGTGTACATCATCAACTAACATTATTAATAAAACAGCTGAAAAATATAACAATATACATGAAGTTAAAATAATAAAATTTGTTAAAACAACAATACTATATAATTTACAAGTTTTATCTATAATTATTACTTAAAAATGTGTTGTGAATATTAATTTGAAGTATAAAATGCATTCATCATAACATTATTGAATTTCAGCATAATACTTATATTTAGAGTTATACAAGAAGTAAAAAAAAAGTTAAAATAAATTTTACATACATATATATATATAAAAAAAAACAATACATTTTATAACTACATTTTATTAAAAACACTATTGGATTGAAATAAATGTTTTTCTGACATTTTATTAAAAGTCAATTTTAAATAATACTATCTGACCCGGCAAACGTTGTTTTGCCATATAAATAATTTCCTGGTTCAGGTGGTGTTTCAATTTCAGGTAGTTGCACTTTTCCTGACGCGCAACACATCCCAGCTGGC
>VUJU01002210.1:0-40772 GCA_009835225.1 Aphis craccivora | reverse complement strand
TTAAAAAATAATAATTTGAGCATGGCAATTTAAAATAATATAATTTAAATACAAGCGCAATTGGTATATTGACCGTAAAATATAAAGAGCGCAATTGGTACACTGACTCTAAAATATAAGAGGCGCAATTGGTACACTGACCCTAGTATAAAAATTTTGTTTTAGGCGCAATTGGTCCATGCCCGAAGTGAGAGCTTCTAGCTGTAGGTTGTTGGGAGAAAGACAAAAGCACTTGTGTAAAATTTGCAAAAGCAATGTGTACTTTTTGTACACAAAAAAGTATGTAGAGAAATAATCACACATTTTTTTACATTATACTCGTATTATCTAATTGTCCATTTATTCAATTTGTTATTATTTATACTGCAATTTATTTTTTAAAAATATTTAAACCGATGGCATATAATATTATTGCACATTTTTTAAAATTTAAATCATATACGTTTATAACTTACTATTGATACCTAAAATAATCACTGATCCACTTATCAATTATGCAAATGGAATAGGCTATGTTTACTTAATTATGGCCTGCAAAATTGAGTAGAAAATAGATTTCCAGTAATTGAATAACGGTGTCGGTAGTCCGTTATTATAACTAAGATCCCCTCGTCATTTGCTTGTATAATGTAATGGTGTAAGCTTAAAAGCCAAACTACTGTGAATTATGATACCTATATTTACCTATATTTACCTATATTCATAAATTAGGAAAAGTAGAATAATTGATAGAGATAAATTATTTAAGCTTAACTTCCAAATCCTAGTTAATTGATATTCGTTCCCCGGCCACCTCCTTTTCACCATTTATAATAAATATTTTTTCTAACTTAAATTTTAAATAATTTTTACTTATTAACACTTCAATTATACGAAAACAACGATACAGCTTTAGTATTATACCTCAATAACTACCTACCTATATACTTTATCTCACCCTTCTTACTGTATTTTTTTCATTTAAACACTACATGTACTTTGAATGAAAATAACCACGAATTACTTAACATATTTTTATAAAAATATTTACTAACTATCACCAATGTAAGTTAACACATGATTTAAAAAATAAAATAACAGTTGCATGTTGTCCACTTATAAATTTCTAAATTAAATCTTTAACAAACAGAAAGTTTTTGTGGTTCATCGAACTATGCTTGTAACACGGGGAAAGCTTATAATAATCTATAAGATAAACAAGTACTATATCAAATTAAATATTTAAATAAAGTAGCCATTTATACACTTATTTTTGGAAAACAGTTAAAAATTAATCCAATAAATAACATTATGCTTTAGTGCTCTTTGTTGTTTAAATTATTAAAAAACTTAATTATTCTATAACATTATAACTTAAAGTTACATTTTATACTTGTATATCTATTACACGTACATTCAATATTTGAGTATCAATAAATTAAAACCAAGAAAATCACTCTACTGTATTTTATATGTTAATTTTGAATTCAATAATTCATTAATTACCATGAAAAACAATTTTGATCAGAGACAGTATGGCTTACCAGTTACCTGATAGTCTACGAAGTAATGCACGATTTTAACGAAATTTTGTCAAAGTTTGAAATTCAAACACTCATAAAATATTAATTTGGATTTACGAGTAACTTTATTTTTAAATTTTTGTACAGAAAACATATGAGAAACATTATGTTAAATTATCAAACACAAAGTAAATTAAATCAATATATAAATTATAAATACAAACTAATTTCAAATGCTCACAATTTTAACGAATTTCGTCAACATTTGAGAATCAAACGCATATAAGAAAATAAAATGACTATTTTATTATTTTTTATATTATTTAATTTCTGCAAAAAAAAAGGTTGTGAAGAACTTTATAATACATTTAAAGCTTTCTTATCATGTTGGGGTACAAATAAAGTGATATACTGGCTAAAAACAAAAAATTAACTAATGGTACTACTAATTAGGTAAGACACTACTCAACACCAATAATATTTAAATCACTTAGGTCCTAAATTAAAATCAAAGAATTTACAACAATAGTGTCATTTTATTTTTATTATTTCTTTAATAAAAAATATGTAATATAATGTAAATACATAAAAATGTGTACCTAAATAACTGTCGAACAATGTAAATTTATTATCTCTTTTTTAATATTTAAAGTTCCAATATAACATCTATGTAGGAACTTTTAATTAAATGTTATTCATTACCATCAATTTTACACTTTTAATGGTGAAAAAACGATACCTTTTGAGTCCAAAATTCATGACTCATTATTTAAATTTATATATTATTTTTAAACCATTAAACAGAATATAGTATTGATGTAAATATAAAAAGAAAAATGATCCTAAAAATACTAATATAAATTTACATGTGCCTATTGTCATTCAAAGAAAATTATATAATATTAATGATAGTACCTACAAAATATGTGAAATTCCAAAATAGGTAATGCGTTTTAAAATATCCAATATAAACATATTATAACTTACTACAAGCTTATATCGCACATTGTTTAAAGAAATAATATTTACATTAATTCACACTATATAATATAACATTACTATTTCCAATATGTACTCTAAGTCATTATTTAATCCACAAATAAAATTTAATATATATAACCATCCCTTTTTAAACATAACAGATAAATATAAATTAGAGAAAAAAGGAATCTATGTAGTGATCTATTGTGCACATAAGGATAAAACGTTTTAGTACAAAAACTGCTCCCTCGCAGGAAAAACTAACACGCCTCGTGAAATGGTCAGATTTCGATTTCTTTTTATTATTATTATTATTATTATTACTTGAAAGGTAAAGACTTTATGCAGGTTTTATAGACGCCATTTTTAAAAAATCTATTTTCAGCAGTTGAAATATACGTCTATATGTCATAAATTGTTGATTATCTTAAAATATACTTTCTGGCGTAATTAAAAAAAAAAAAAAAAATCAGAATTCAATGTGACGTTATACAGTTTTTTTTCTATCAAATAAAAAAATGTTTAAAATCTCGTAGTTTTATGAGGTATAATCGTTTTTCCTGCAAAACTATCTTTGATCATTGATATGATTTGATTTGATTTTTCCATGCAACTTATTAGTTATTATATGGCCACAGCTCCGCGTAATTAAAAATTACTTAAATGATTCAAATGAATAAACAGCCGACTCTAGTAGCATTAATTTTGCAATTCGAAACACTTTGTGGCTATAATTTCATTATTATGAATACCTACAATATAGAACATTCTAAGATATTAAATTTAAATATTCGTATTTCTAAGTAAATGAATTTATCACCTAAATATTTAAAAATAAATAAATAACAAAATGTGTTTACTATTTTGACAGCGTAACAATGTCTTTAAAATAAAAACTTTATCCAGGCTATGCAAAAAATAATCCCTTAGTGTATCCGGAAAAAGCCAGGATCGTGTATTGCACGTGTTGTAAAGGTCATTCCAATTTTCAAAGCGCAGATGAAATTCCCTTCACTATTCCGTCATGTTTACACAGTATATTAAACGGGATGAAATACGGAAAGGCCTTTGCACCAATGTCAAGAGTAATTTATATGGCTGACGTCGAACAAATTTACTGTTATTCGGTGCTATATGTGTGTCATTAATTCTACCTTATCATATTATATAGTACACAATACACACGTATTCATTTAATTATATCTTGTAAAATGTATGTTCAATATTGAATCATGAAACATAAAATCTGTAAAAAAAAAAAAAAAACCCACGAGTTATTCACTGATTCATTAGTACATTACATATAAACTATAGTAGAGAAATTTTAAAATGTTATATATACCTTCATTGTGTAATAATATTATTTCAAACTTAATTTATGACAAAACCCGCTAATATAAAGGTACTATTAGAAGGTGTTATAATAAATTATCTCAAAATAAAATGACTACTTAAACACATATAAAAGTTATTTAATTATCATCCATGTATTTAAAAGATTTATGGGTAATTTAATAAATTGTTAGTGCGATTTAAATAATGCACTAAATTAATGTTTAATTAAAATATTCCATTAGCTAAAATCTGAAATAAATAAAATGATTTATTTTATTTAAAAAGCTTTTTGTTAACTTATTTTAAAGTTAATCAAATTTCAATTTTTAATATTGTATTAACTTTAAAATTATAATTAAAGTTTAAATTATAAAATAATATGCATAATACTTTCTCTAAACAATAATGTACATCACATATTTTACTGAAATTTATTGAACTTTTTCAAGTTAATCTGAATAAGTTCTGTAATAATCCAAAAATAATCAAACATAGCCTATTAATTAACACCTGACATGTTAAATATATGTATAGGTAATGTATACAAAAGCAGATAAGATATCGTAATTAAAACAACGTTTAAGGTAAAAATAAAACTAAAATACACATAAAAATAATGCAGTGAATAAAGTACATAATAATAAATTAACGTACTCTTAACCATCGTCTTTTTAAATTCTATTTACATGTTGTTTAAATATTATTAAATAATAAATACTGTTTTGTTTCCAAGATAATCACTACTACACATCAAAATACATTTTCATTTTCACATTACTAAGTCAACGAGCATATTTAAAATTTACGACTGTTCTTGATTCAAGATATAGGAATGAAAAAAATCTCATCATAAACTTTACCAGATTATTTATGTGTGTGTGAAATCCCATCGTAAAACCCATGTATATGAAATTACCGAAACGTGCTCGATCTATTGCAAATCCAATGCAATGACTCACGGCCAGTTCCTCATGGGGGGTCACAAAATTCACAGTTTCATTGACCATGTCCGATGTGCAGTTCAATCAATCTTATGGGTGTGAAATTACTAAAAACGATAAAAAAAATACGATTTGACGACCTCTGAATAATGTTTTTACGACGAACGAACAAAAACTTTATCAAATAATTCGAATTAATGATATATTATATACTTGTGTAGAGAATCCCAATTAAATATTGAAAAATAGTTCCATTTAAAAATAATTTTAATTAATAATGTTGCGATATCGTATTTTGATACCAAAACAAACGCTGTGGATTGTGGACCAAATTTGTATACTAGAATTCTCAATGAAAATGTGAAATTTATTAAAAATATAAATTATACCAAAACATTTTATAATAACTATTAGTTATTAACATTTATTTTAAAAGTTATAGTTTTAATATTGTTAATATTTCTTATTCAATAACAAACAATAATAACCCAAACGTGGGTTGTTAAATAAACTTAAGTATAAATTAAATCATTATTTATTTGTTCTCGTCTACGAAACAAAGATTATTTAAAAAAATAATAATATAATGTTCCAATATATTGTTAGGATTTTAATTTTTAATCTCTCTAAATACATTGGTATTACATATTTTTTCTTTTTTTAATAAAGTTTTCTGAATTCCCCTTATTCTTTTTTCATTAAATTAAAAACACTAATTATTTTTAACATAAATAATAAAGCATATTCAAAAAAAAAAATTGTATAAAAATGTTAACTGACATAAACAAAATTAGCAACCATTGAACAATAAATTAGATACAAATTTATGATATTATTTGTAGTTATTAAGTTTTTAAAAATAAATAAAGAATTGTTAACAATTTATTGTAAAACTATTTATAATATAATCATTCTATTCTTCTTATACCTAAACATTAAATTACTATTATATAGAAAAAATTATATAAGTACAAGTGTTTTTATGTTATCATACAACCCTACATTAAAACAAATCTTACAAATGTAGTTTTATTAAAAAAAAGTTTTATCTTTTTTTCTAAACTTTATTTTATTTTTCGTAAAATATGGCTCAATAAAACTTAAGTCTATTAATCATAACCACTAAATTGGTTTGAACTTGTAACATTTAAACCTTCATGAATTTTAGAAAGAGTTTAAAGAAAGTAATTCAACGTGTATTTCATAGACATATGGTTTAAACCAAACTTTGCTCCAAATAGTATTTTAATAATATGTATAATAAGTTATCACTACTCTCAAGGTGAATATTAAAGCACATTAGCACATAACTTTACGCATGTCTTTAAATTATATTACACAGCTACATTATGCAATAAATAATAACTTACCTTAAAAAATGTAAAAGTTTACTGTAAATTAAGTAGAGTATACTCGTCATTTAGTAGGATCTCAAAATATATCTTAGCATTTATTTTACTGAATCTAAATTAATACAAATATAATAATAGGATGTAAATGAAATATTTTATTATATCTATTATTAAATTAAATGTTTTTTTTTCAGTCTATTCATTGTATAAATATTTCATTGGGCCATATATATTATGCCATTAATCAATACTTTCCTCATAGACCTTCAGTTAGAAAACTGTAATAAATCAGTGGTAGTTTTAAAAACAACTTGTATCTCATCACATAAATTGAGTTTTTAATGGTATCTATATATAAAAAAAAATCCCACTTTAAAAGAATTTAAACCACATTTCAGTTTATTAAACAATTTTATACTTACCAATAAAAAGTCATTAAGCCAAGCAAACATGTTTATGCGTTTAAAAAAAAATTTTAATGTGTGTCAATTATTAATGTATTCAGATATTTTAATTATATTTTTTTAAGAATCGTAGTAAAATCTGTAAGGTAAATAAGTATATAAGTACTTTTACATTATATGACACAGGTAATGTAAGATATATTTCCACTAAGTTATATATTTTAAAGTATAAATTAATTATCGATATTTTTATTATATAATTACATAAAATAATATATTTACTCGTATTATATGATATCTAATAATTTTTTTAATCTATAATATATTAATACTAATTAAAAATTATAAACAATAACGAAATTCAAAATTATTACATCACTATCCAAATCATACATTTTTATTACCTACGAAAAAAATGTATTGAGTTTCAAATTTTTCAAAATATTTTGTAGGTACCTTAAATGGATAAACAGATTTTTACGTTAATATAATCTGAGTGAACCCAGTAATGTATTGGATTTACAAAATGTTATACTTTTTTTTTTAATTTATATGACAACGAATTTGAGTAGAATTAAAGTTTCATGAAGCACCTTAATATATAGTTATATAAAAGTAGATCAAACATTTTATCCAGATGGTGTTTTTATCAATATTCCCATAGTGGAAAATAAAACTAAAAAAACTTTACGACCTAACACTTTTCAACAAAATTTGCTATTACGCCACTGTAATTTTATTTAAGAAAAACTATGTTCATAAAAAATATATAATCAAATTATTAAAAAATAAAGTAAATATTTTATTATTTTAGTGGATTTTTATTTAAATAACAAGAAATTTAATAATAATTATTTTATTCTGGTTATATTAAAATAAAAAAACCATAAAAACTTATTAAATTATTAATGAAAACTTAGCATAATTCTACTAAAAATATCATATATTATCATATTTCATAACTCATAAGCGTATAGATACATACTACACTTATTAAAACCATACAAATGCATTAAAATTCCATTTAAATTTACTCATATCGTTTTAAAATAATTTACCCCGCTTTATTACTTTCTCAACTTAATTAGATACTTGACTTTTTAATATATTTAATAACAACATTTATATGTATAACTCTTCTTTACATAAAATGTAAACAAATTAAATTAAAATATTTTATAACCACTAGATAATTGTAGTTAAATGTATATAATATATATTATAATATTATATTGAGTTATAAGTGATTTTCTATCAACAATTATAAGTACATGAGATTTATATGAATTCAATATCATGATGTTTAATTGGAAATTATTAAATGGAATTTTTTTCAAGTAGGAGTTTATTACAGTTTACGTCTTATAACATTGTCCAAAATATACAATTTTTAAAAACTATAATGTCTATCATTAAAAATTAAATAATTAAGTAATATAAAAATTATTTTTGAAAAAGATAAATTGTTTAAAAAAATAAATGATATAATCAGTTAAAAGTTAAATTAAAATACAAGAATTAAACTGTTACAAATGTTTTCTTATTTTTAAATACTAATGACTCATTAACAAAATTCCATTCATTAGTTATTTGTCAATAAACTGTAAATATAAAAAATTCCATTCAAGTTATTTAAGTATCTTAATATAATCTTGAAAATTTCACTAAATATTCATTTGATAATTTCTTTCATATGAAATCTTCCTTTTTTATAGTCATTTAAAGTTCTAATTTTGACAAAATTCGTCAAAATCACAAAAATTTGACATTCATCTGTATTTAAAAATGTATAAAATATTCAATCTTTATAGCTAAAAATTTAAGATTGAATTCGAGGTTTCTCATAACTAGTTCATAACGTATAACTAATGAATCTAAAAAATAAATAAACAAAGTTTTTTATAAACACTTTAAATTCAAATTTGTATGAAATTAAATATTTTAACGAAGAATAACGATTTAAGTTTTTTTTTTTTTTTGTAACTTAAAAATATTATTTCTTAGTACATAAAACTTTTATATTATATTGTAATATTTTGTACAAACAATGACATTTTTAAAATTTGAAATTTAATACTTTCAATAAAAATTAATTTAACCTATAAATTTACTAATAATAAATTAATCTACTTTAAAAACAATATTAATATATGATAATGCATGCTTATTAATATATTAGGTACTTTAATTAAAATTATCATTAAATTAAAATGTAACACTTACCTACCGGGCACCGGCTACCATTAATGTTACTTACTCCTCAACGACAAGGTATATTTGACACCTACATTATTTTCAATCTTTAATTTTAAAATAGTTATAAATTATAACGTACAACGTACCTATTCAGATTATCTATATCTAATAAAATAAGGGTTATATTTGTATTTCGTCTGTAGCGCATGGGTTGCATCATAATTCATAACTATACTATACAGTTTAGACAGTATTTCAAAATGTTACACCTCTATCCTATCATTTGTATTTTATATCACCCAAAAACATAAATATATAATCGATAATTGATAAAAGCACGTGACATCGGTAGACTCCCATATCGTACAATTCCCTATCTTTTGCGTACAAAAGTAGTGTACTTCAATAATATACAATCATTTACCTACTTTAAAATTGTATAACGATATCAATTTAAATACTTAATTTAATGTTTTTTTTTTTGCACTGAATATAATACTGAAATTATACTTTCAAACAATTTTCATTTTTTTTTTTTCAATAATTACTAGAAGAGTTATTTTTAAACATTAAACACGTTCCGGGTACCAGACAGTTGACACTCGTGCTGTTCCATCCCATAATGGTTTTTGAAAATATGACAATGCACGGTAACTCAAAATATGATTTAACAAAAACTACTTACTATTTTAATATGTTATGTATTGAAAAAATTTTAACAATGTTACTTTCAAATAATTTAATCACTCAACGATTAAATTAAACTGGGTAACTTTTATGTGTATATAAAAGTGGAAGATGAACTAGACCAGCAACTCGACGTACATAACCTAATTTTTAGTAAATATTTAGCATGTATTTGTACACAAACTTTTATAATTTGCAGACTTACTTATTTGATTTTTGTAGCCGCTTTAAATTTCTCAGTATCTTCTAGAACATACATTTTTATTTTTGATTAATTTGTACAAAATTGTTGAGATAAAAACTTAACAAATATTCACAATAATAAGAATTTTAGTGAAAAAAAAAGTAAATAATGTGATGCTCTTTAAACAATTATATTTTAGTGAAAATTGTTTTTATAAGAATAAAAAACATGATTTTTTTATGATATTATGATATTAATTTAAAATAAAACTAGACATTTTTATTTAATATACAAGAAAATCAAAAAACAAATTATTGATAGGTAATTAAATCTAAATCTATAAGGGGCATTAAATTTAAATGTGCATAGTATTATGTTAGGTTTGGGATAGCAAAGACTGATGGATAATTAGCATAACAATATGCACAAATGAAAACACCTATACTTGTTCACAAATAATTGAAATTCAAATATTAATTGCATTTTAAACGAAACTATTTGAAACCCTAGATGATGAGTTAAATCAAAAGATTTTCAGGAAAATTATAATTTATTTTAAAACTACTTGATAACATATTATTGAAATTTATTTAAGCATAATAGTACGATATTTATATTATCTTTTGGTCTGGTATAAATAATGGTTAATAAAATAATCAAATACCTATACAATTTCAAACATGTATTATGCATTTATATTTGTACTTGATAATAAGTAGGTATATAGAATATAGATACCTACCTATATAATTTTAATGAATCTGGATAACGTTACATGAACACAATTAGTAAATTACTATCTCTTCTTAGTAACTTAGATAAATTTATAACAGGGTATATTGAATTAAGATTTTATAAGTTATTAGTATTACGAAATTATTTTTCTTGTATCGAAATTTTTGAAGAAAATACCATTTTTTTAAATGGTAATCCAACATAACAAAACCTACGTTTAATTAAGAATATTATAATTTATTTAGGCACCGAACAAAAAAACATGATACATTTAATTAAATTATTAATAATGACAACACTATTAATTCTCTGATAAATAAGTCTATTTTAGTTCCTGATAGTCCAATAACTACTCATCATCAAAGGTTCTAGGGTAACGAACTTTCTTGGAAAAAAATATAGTCGATATATACTCAAGATGTTGGTCTACAATAATAACGATATTATTACATTGAAAAAAATAAATATTAAAAGAATATTGAGTTATACAATATTTTCAATAACATAATAGAATAATATTATGTTTAGAAAAAATTATTAAAATCTTAAACATTTTTAAGCTTATAACTTAACCACAAGTTTCTAAGAAAATATTAAGTGAACATCAAAATGTAATATTAATAATATTCACTATTAATAGTATACAAATACGATACAAGTACATATAGTGACATAATTTAACATAACTAAAAAAAAAGTAGGTAAACATATTCATGGAGGAAAGGCTGTAAGTGGATGAATTAATATTATCATTCTATATAAGCAACCGGTGTAGACAAGAAAAGGAAAATTTTAACATTCGGTACTTGATTAATGAGCAAACATAGGTATAGTCTAGGACACCACGCCCTTTGTTCATACAAAACGGTGACCTCTCGTGTCCTGCATTATAAGTCGGTATGTGTCATTTTATGTGTACACATATTGATATATCACACAATTAGTTCACTATCAAAACATATTTTTATACATTTATCGTTTTTATGAAAAAATTGGTAGTTATTTCAACGTATAAACAAACAATTTAAATAATATTATTTTTAATTTACTTATTAAAATCAAAGAAAATTTATTTTTTATTAAAAGGTAATAAAAACTATTTAAAAATATTTCAATATATTTAATATTATAAACATAAGTATGTATTAGGTAGGTTTTAATATGTATACTCTTAATTTTCCAGATAATTTAATTAAATAAAATTAGATATTATTTTTATTTTTATCATATTTTAAGTGAAAATAATATTAGATAATATTATATTATACTAATTTTTAATAAAATAAAAATATTAAGACTAGATATTTATCAAAAATAAAACAATTGATAATTCAGTTTTTTTTTTTCATCCGTAATAAAATTAATTTCGAGAATTCATAAAAGGTTTTTTTAAATAAGATACGTCATATTAATAATTTTGTAGGTTAGGTTTTTAAATACAATATCCCGAGGATAATTTAGATATTTAAACTAAACAAATTTTCATGACAATTTTTCCTAACTTTCTGCTAAGATCATTCAACTATCATATTTTTAATGCATGCAAATACTGAAGATGTGCTTTTAACGAGTAGGTATAACTTATGACAACATCTTTAAATGGTCAAGGGAATTAGAATCAAACTATATATTTACAATAAATTTGTAAATAAAATATCAGAATTAATATTTAAAATACATATTCCGAAAGTCTGTTTTATTATTTTCAATTAAATTATGTTTATACAGGTCTAAATAAGATGCGTATACGTAAATATGAAACAATAAACGTATATTGAAAATGTCAATACTTATATTTACTTATATTTAGTATACATTTTACAAACTACTATATTTACCTACTTAAATTTTACCTTAAAATTTCTAATTGGTATTAAAAAATTTAATTATACATCGGTATTCCATAGATACATTGAATACAATCATTAACCATTTATTTTAGATTCTAATGTGATTGATTATATCACACCAATAAATTATGATACATCAAAGTGACAAGATGTACCTACTAAAAATTGAATAATACTAAATTTATTTTCCAATGTTAGTAGATTGTACATATCCATAAATCAAACACGTTCAGTATAATTATATATTATTTTTATTTTCATAAATAATAATCTATTACCAGAATAGTTAATATTATATCATTTCAATGTGATATGATTATAAAACTTACATATTTGTATATATTCATTGTTGTATACCTAATAAAAAATTGAATTATTATGTTTTGATGATTATTTCTAACAGTCATCGTGGTTTTACAATGCCTGCGTTAAAATTAATTGATTACAGTATCTAATAAAAAAAAAAAAAAAACTGAAGTACAATTATTTGCTCTGTATCTCAATTGATATCCAACTGGTATCAAAATATTAAATAACATATTATAATAATACTGTGACTGTATAATAATACTTTAATAGAGTTTACGTGTCTCGTATCGCTTAATTAATATTTGACAGTTGCACCGAAATGCATTTATGTATTATATTATAATATGTTTATTATTACAGTGTGTGTAACTAAACTGTTCATCTTCATTAATACAATGTGAAATCACTCTTCGAGGTTTCACCATAATGAAATTTCAATAATAATTATAAATGCACAGGTATTCATTTGACTTGATCCTATACTATTCAATTTATCTAACGCATAATTACAGAGTATGTATGTTTTTCACAAAATGAACACAAAAATTAAATTTAGTAGTACTTACGGAACATGATTTGTTGTGTATCTATCAATTCACATAGTGAAACAATGATACAATTAAATTTATAAAAATAGAAGAAACTCATTTAACATTTTAATTAAACTTTAACTAAAAACTATTAATTGAAACTAATTATACATTCACATTAATTATTAAGTAAAAAAATATGGTACATTTTTAATAAAGAATTAATAAGGCAAGACTATTGTATTTAAAAATTAGTAGAGGTAAGCTGAGGAGATGCCAGAAGGCTATATTTTTTTTATTAGCATAAAAAACATTAAACAACAAGTGTGTTTACTTAATTTCTTGATTTTTTTTATTTTAATAATAAATATTGCTTTCCAAAGAGCACACGTCAAACATTTATTTGATTAATGAAATAACATTCAGCCTAATAAGGAACCTCCACTAGTTTTTAAATACAATATAATTGTTGCCATAATACTACTACATGTTTAAACAAATAATAAAGTTGTGAAATGAATCAGAAATTCAGAACGTTAAATGGATGCGGAGTATACAAGTACGAGTATACTATAATTTATTAAGACGTTTTAAGCATCTGTAAACTAGAAAAACATTAAAATGAAAATATATTTATAAATAATAATATAAAAATCATGTATAATTTGTTATCTAAATTAAATTGGCTAAGTACTAGGTAGTTAGGTAAGTATGAAGATACGTATGACAGGTAGGAACAACCAATAAATATGTTATTAAGTTATGAACTGTTAAAGTAATATTCCTTTTTATAAAAATTTAAAAAGAAATTGATAAATTTAAAAAAGTATATTAATTGTTCATATTTATAAAATTTAAATTAGCTAATTAATGTATTTTGCTTTATAATAATTTAAAGTAATGCAGTATTCAATTTAAACAATGAAAACAATACTTTAACAGAAAAATCTATCAGAGACTTCTCTAATTCAGTTTGATCAAAAATACTTATTTTCTGTTTATTTTGTTCAGTTATACTTTTTTCCAAGTTTCTACATCCAATATAAATTTAATTAAAATTAATAAATAAACAACTTCAAAAGCTGAACAGAATTCAGATAGAGGGTATATAGCAGGGGTGGCCAAACTTTTTTTGGTCACGATCTACTAAAAATATACTTCACCTTTGAGGATCGACTTCCATAGACATTTTTTTTTTATTATTGAATAGCTATAATTATTAAGAAACATATACGGCGCGTTGCCCTAAAAATAAATTCTAACATGATCGACTTTGAAATTGTCAGCGATCGACCGCTTGGCTGCCCCTGGTATAAAGATTAGATACTTCGATGTACATCTTACTTAGCTCAACACGGGATAAATGGCATGTCGATATTAATTATGTTATTAATTTTAATATAACTTATTATATCTATTTACTTAAAATGTTCAGCCATAAGCGTACGCAAGAGCTAGACTTTTCAGACAATTTAGTTAATATTTATATTGTTTTTAAATGGATCAATCACTAAATATAGTTTAAAATATTTTGATTAAATCAAATATTTACATATTTTTTATACGTGTTTATCAATTGTCTAAATATTTTATAACATCAACTTCTATTTTTCGAATTTAAACCCCTCTTTTTTACTGTAAGCTTATTTAAATGTTGACTATCAAAATCAAAATTTTAACGTGTAGTTCTCAGTTATTTAACTGTGTATAGTAAACTAAAGTTACTAGGTCCAAATGTTGGATTTAGAAAATAAAGAGGCGATGGTAATTTAAAAAAAATTTAGTAATTTATACTAATTTAATCTATCAGTATTTATAATTTTAAAAAAAATATCAAAGTAGAAAAATAGATATTTTATATTTTTTTAAATCCATTTTTAAAGACTTTTATCTTTATATACATATTCACTGAAAAATTATTCGTTTAAATTTTGAATTAAGTAAATCAAACAGCTATCAACTAAATAATTTAAAGAAAAAAGGGTGGTTTTCAATAAAAAAAAATCAAAAGTTTGAATTTCCACAACACTCCTAAAGTAATTCAAGAAATCTAAAGTATTCGAAAATATTATCTTTAAGTACGTACATTTAAAAATTAAAAAAAAAATGGATTTTTAAGAACAACATTAATAAAGAAAAAAAGGCAGATGAATATACTTAATGAATGGTTGTATTTATAATGTACACTAACTCTGTGGATATAAGATTATTTAAAATTATACCCCAACCGGTAACCGCAGACACGATAAAAAAAAACACGATGTTATTGTAAAATAATATTATCGTTCTGCTCAGAGTCTAATATGGTATAATTGTGTTAAAATATAAACGAAGTATAAAATGTTTGAATATCTAACCAAGAGATCTAAAAGTGAAATATTAATAACTGCAACTATAATACGTCTAAACATATATGATATAACATAAAAGATAAATTTATATTTTTATTATTATATCTATTTATATACAATGACAAAAACTATAAAACTATTTTCACATGTGGATATAATTTGAAATCGCATTTATTTTAATTAAATATTATTGCAAAAATACTATGAATTAAATTCTACTTATATCTATTAACTTTATTTTGTTTCAGAATATTGTAAATTGGAATAATTTTAAAATAATATTTTCCTAAATTTAATTTAATATCAATGATTCTCAAATATGATCGTCAACGAGAAAATTAATTAACATCAATATGCGTAGCTTAGTATGATACTGTGGCAGATTTTTTGCATACTATATGGATTTCAAACAGTGTGTAAGTATATCATAATTTAATATTTATTAATTGGTTAAGTCATTTATTCAAATTTATTATGTGCTTAATATGCATAGATGATTATATATTTATATATATATACCTTCTATTGCCATGCACCAACAATTTGTGGTTTAGAACTAACTATCAACAAATTATCTTTTTTTTTTATTAATAATTATTTGAAATTCAAAATTAAATGACTGTAATATAATCTTCAAGTAAACATATTTAATTACCTACATAAAAATTCATTTATACACTATTTTGAGTTTGGCACAGAATACAATAATTAAAACATATAATTAACAATAATCATACTATCTTCCTTTAGTACGGTGGTGTATAAAGTTAAATTATTTTTGAATAATTTATTTTTTTGTGACTGGTAAACTTCTTCTAATTTTAATAATGAATATCTCTATAAATTCAAAATAATATGTTTAGTCATTTTAATATTTACTGGGGAAAAATGCATTGTGTCGTGAGACAGTTAATGCGCATTTGACTGTGTCAAAAAAAATCATATAAATACACATATTACATTACACATGTATTAGGTAAATCATGTATTAAGTAAATTAAATTACCAAATATGTCAATTCCAGAAACTCAACTCATTTACCAATATTAAAAACAATAATATTCTTTATTAAGAGGATACCACTCCGCATGTGTTATCTCCGTTTTACAAATATATAACAACACAACATAACAAAATTTCATTCAGCAGAATCAATTGTATGCTGTTACCTATTATCAAACTTAAAAATAAAAATATTATCTAGGCCACATCATAGGCTTTTATAGATATTTTAATTTTTAAGTGAGTTATAGTTATGTAAAATATTTAAATTTTAAATGTTCGTAACTCGCTTCAAAATTAAAATATGCCTATGCGATGACCTAGTTAATATTGTTATCTTTAAGTTTAATAATAGGTAAACTTAGTATGTTATTAAATCTAACAGCATAAAATTGATTTCGCCGAACGAAAATTTGCTATATTGTTTGTATGTAAGCCGGAGATACCACACGTGGATGTTGCATCCTCTGAACATAATATTACCAATTCTATAGAAATAACAGTTTATCTCTCTATTTAATAACCAATAACAAAAGAAAAAAAAATTATGAGTAGGTATGAAAAATTCAAAATTTCTAAAAATTCTAATTTTGTCTCCTCGCCATACTCAGCACAAATAAAAACATCATTAAATTTAGAGTCTAAAATTTAAGATTTATGTTCATAAAAAATATGCATAAATGCATAACACGATTTTTTATACTAAATTAAATATTCAAGCAATATTAAATAAATAAACAATACATGAATGACACATTATTGAGTATTTATTGCTTTTTAAAACGTAAAAAGTCTACAGATAATAATTATTAATTGAAAAGAATAATAAGATTAAGCAATAATTTCCAAATTGTAAAATTTTTAAAAATTGTTTAATTAAATATGTATTTGTACCCATAGGGAGTTTTTCTGCCAGCCAAGCTCCTGGCGACATCACGGTCATGTTCATAAGTCCAACCACTGTTAAAGTATCTTGGAAAATATCACTAATAGGTATTGAAAAATATGACGTCATGTACAAACCAACCAACGCCAGGTATGATTACAAGTTACAACTATATTAAGTTAATAAGTAATAACTATTTACGCAATGAATTACAATATTATTCGATTGTGTAAAAATCTTATTCTATTATCCTACATGAATACATACTCACAAGAAATTATTTTCTTTACTTTCAACTTTTTTTATTATTATTATTATTATTATTAATTGTATTAAATTGAGTTAATAACAGTAATATATGTAATAAATATATTATACTACTATAATAATTAAATAAATAAAAAGTTTAATGTTATAACTTATAACTAATTCAACTTACAGAATTACTAAAGTGAAATAAATTACAACAATGGTGATAAAATAATATATTTAATACTATTATAGGCTGCCATACCTTTGATCAGAATCGTTTTTCATATAGATACAATGATTTATCACTGAAATCAAGTTTGACACATACATTAAGTGATTTACACAACACCAACTAAACTATTTTTGAAATGTTAAAAAGTATAAATTTTTATAAAAATTAATTATAATATTAAACAAATTTTGTTTTTTTCAATAACTCGAAATTTAGTTTAAAATGTATTAATATATTTTTGTTGTCACTCAATAATATATATTATATTTAGATATAAAGTATTTCTACTAAATCTTTTCTAGAATTTTCTAATATGATTTAGATAGAATAACTATATATGAAAAATATTCCCTATGGATAATGCAAAATCGAATAAAATCCCAAAATATAAAATTTTCCTTGACTAAAATAACCTAAAATGATGTTAAAATAAAGAAACAAAATACAGATTTTGTGTTCCTTAATATATTATAACCTTTAATCATACACATCGTTTAGTAATAACTAATTATTAGATCAAAATGTAATAGCATTTTACATTCTACTTTTAGTGTATTATATAAAATTATAAAATGTAACTTTTAATTTCTTACATGATTAAATACGTATATAAAAAACAAGTTCTGAACGCTGTTTATTTATAAAATTCTTTCAATTAATTTTGAGCTATAAAAGCAATTTATCTCTCTTTATTCAAAAAAAAAATTGCATATATACAATAATTTGGTAAGCAGAAGTTACAAAAAATTTAAATGAAAAAGCTAACAAATATAACGGGAGAGAAACAAATGAAGTAAAACAATCTCATGAAGTTTTTAAATGTATTTTTACAGTCGAAAAAATACAAGATAAAAAAAAAACGTATATTTCTTGAGTTGACAAACTGAAATTTGCTTAATAAAATAAAAATAATAAGAAAAAAATATATTATTAACATCATGTGACTGTTATTTCTTTTAAAATCTAAATATTTTAAGTAATTAAACATTGAAAATCCTTCATTTCGTAGAACTTGATTTATATTATTTAACAATTATCATTCTTTTACACAATAGAAAAAGTTTTCAAGTATTTTGTACGAATTCCGTTTGAAGGAAATTGTACATAAGAACACATTTTCTAAGTCACGAAATGACCAACTGGTAAACATTATAATATTTTATATTTTATAAACTATATAAAAATCAACTAAATTTTAATTTAATACCTATAATCCTATATTCCTATTCTAATCAAATAGTTGTATTTAACGGTGATACGTCATTTTCTATAGTATAACAATTAGTTTTAAAAGAAAAAAGTATTGGTATTTTGATTTCTCTTAAAATTAAAAAAAATCTACAAATTACAATGATTCACGTCAACGTAATATTACGAACATGCAACTATATAATTTTATCGAATAACTCCTTTTTACCGCCACCAGGTCACGATACGTATCATATAGTCATATATATATAGGTACATTATATATAGCTATGGCCAACCAACCACTATTCATCCATCGCGATTAAATATGTAACGATTTGTTTATTTGAGTGGGTGTTTTTTTCCATTGGTCAGTTACAAGGTAGTAGCTGAGATAGCGGTCAACTCCGATTCCGTGACACTCGGTAACTTGATGCCAAATACACAATATCAAGTAACTGTGACAGCGTTCAAAGCAGGTCGTCGATTTCGGAGTAGACCAGTGATATTTAAAACACTTGGTAAGTACGATCAAATAAAATTTAATGTTCAATATAATAATATTATCAAGTAAATTAAATAATACATGATACATAAAATTCCAAAACCAATGCTTAATTATCAAACTAATAGTTTTTGAGCAATTTCAAGACTGTGAAAGTATTACTAGCATTATCAATAATATCATAACACTTTTTGAATTAAAAATTAAACTTAACGCAACGTAAAATTATAGACTATGGTAGACTTAAAGCGTAAAATTATTTTTCAACACAAGTTTAACGATACAATTATCATTAAATTATTTTATGGATATCTCCGGAACACATTCGTAAACATACTATAACAATATTTAAAAATTATTAATTATTTAATTATGTATTTTAGCGACTTAGGTATTATGTATATAACAGTTTGTATTTTTCATATCAGGGGTGGCTAAACTTTTTTTGTTCACGATCTACTAACAATTTACTTCACCTTTGAAAATCGAATTCCATAAACATTTTTTTTATTTTTTATTTAACTATAGTTATAGGGCGCGTAGACCTAAAAATAAATTCTAACATGATCTACTTTAAAATTGTCAGCGATCGACCGCTTGGCCGCCCCTGTTTTATATCATAAAATTAATATAGGTAAGCTTTTCATACTTTAATTCAGCGATCCTCACTAGAATTTTAGAAAGAGCCAAATATAATTTTTGAAAACTACTGGCGAGTCGCATACATTTTTAATGATAATAATTAAAAAATAAAAATTTACAACTGTTTACTTAATTTAGCAGAGAATAATAAAATGAGACAGGATATTTTGTTAGAAAAGGATATTGTAGAAAAATAGTGAATTAAAATAAACATACTCATAGAATTAAATATTATAACGAAACACGTAATAAAAATAAAATACAAATGGACAATTTGCGATAACGAATAAACTATTCATATACGACTACGCGGTGGAAATGAATAAACTAAAACTCATAATCGTAAGTATCTACTTATCAGCCCAACTGAAAATTCAATATAAGTTGAAAATAGAAAGATAAAATGGAAGATGGCTGCAAACCAATCTACGGATTGAAACCATAGAGAGGGAGAGAGAGAGAAAGATAAAATAGATAAAAATAATAAGATAAGATATTTTATTCAATATTTATAGGATTTTGTAATTTAGAATTAAAATTTAATTTTAGTCAAAGTTTAGTTAAAGTTTAAGTGTCGCGTTTTGAGGACCACTTCTATAACTTCTTTACCTATACCATCTTATAAGATATTAAATTTACATTTATAAAGAAGCCATATAATTTTTTCATGATAATCAAAACTAATTACCTTGATAGGTATATATATAACTACATTAAAATTAGTGATGGCAAGTTATTGTTATTGAAAAATGATTTTGTACATTATATGAATGTATAAATGAACACATTTAGGAAAAACTATTTACTAATTACTATATTATATTATTATGTTCTTTTTTTTTAATCAAAATTAATCTATAAAATGTGTGATAATTTTATTAGGATAAACTATTCAGTATTCATATTATTTATACTTTTTTTTTTTTGAAATCTCAATTTAATTGAAAATTAAACCATAAAATAAATAACAAAATTGTTTTTATTAATATAATACAAACAAAGCACATTAATAAAAACAAAAACATATTATTTTGAGTTTTAGGATAAGAATAATTACAGGATCGCAAACATTTTTTTTTTTATCAGCTAAATATATTTCTCTGTTGAAATTAAAAATTTATTAAAATTCATAGACTGTCTTTTTGCACAATATATTATTTTGTGTATCTAATCCATCAATATTAAAAATATTCAGTGTCAAATTTCAATTTACAAATTGAAAATTATGATATTATTATAATTATAATATTATTATTATATTTATGATACCAATACAGTCCTACCCTTCTCCTAGGATATGAAACCGAAAATTTCAAATATTTACAATAAACAGACATATTGATTGATTGAAAATTATTACATACCTATATTTTTAACTCACCTCAGAGTTGGGTTGGATGATTTTTGTTTTATACTGAAAATTAAAATAAAATAGTATTTCATTAACTAATAAAAAATATTTTAATATAAAGCATATGAATATAATATGTATGTATAACACTTATGCGTTATACAAGTATAACGCTATATGTATTATTTTATTTATTTATAAGTCTTTTTGAAAATTTTCTGTTCATAAATTCAACAATCATTCATTTACTTCACTAATATTAGTTTATTTTTAACCTAAACTTATACGCGGTAATTAATTTACTATTATAACCGGCAAGTGTTATTAGTTTATTGAATTGATTTAATTAATATCTATATGGTTTTGTATAACGCAACTTCGCCATTAAAAAAAAAAAAATATCTCGTTTTTAATGAACTTCGAGTTTCATAACAAATCGGAATCGGCGTACCTACTTTGCTTTGAGAACTAATTAAATCAAGATACCTAGGTTGAATATGGCAGATAATATATATAACACATGGTATATTTTTTAACGTGGTTTTGACTACACTTTCTGATATCTCTTAAAACAATCTCTAAAATTTTAGTCAAAACCAGTCTAGTTGTTTTGAGTACCTATATAAACTATAAACATAAGGTTCACAAACATTACCTATTGATTTATATTTGAATAAAAAAACAAACCATAACAAAATATGACTATTAAACTAGTCTATACCAATTAGTATTTTTAATTTTATTTCTTTAAAAAATAACAATCCCGTATAACAACATTATAGACTAAAGATTATTTGATTTTTGTTAGCAAAAATGAAATTGATGAGTAAGTTACCTTATATCAACGTATAAAGGATTGAGAAATGAAACAAAGAACATTTCCTGCGACTTAGGAAATATGTGGGAAAAATTGGTTCTGTGGTTTCCACGTCTATCAGCTCTATACAAACGTACAAGCATTTATAAATATTTATTGTATATTATATATTAGTTATACATGTTATACATATATTACATAACGAATAACATAATTATATTATGTAACTAATTTTTGTGTTAAGGATAATAATAATTTCATAGGTACTGACATACTGTATATAAATCGATTATTTTAAAACAAAACACCCGTCATTATATTCATAAAAACTTATTTTTGTTTAAAATTGTCTGTAAAAACTAAAAAATACTATTTTATAAAAACAAGTACTACCTTTACAAATTAAAAAGAAGCTATCTTCAAATTACTTGCCAAAAACTATTTTAATATACCTATGATCTAGTAAATTTATTATGATTCGCTTAGTATTTTTTAGCATATTAAATTAAAAACTAATATTATGTATTCAATACATTTTTTAAGATAAAGGTGTTTCGTGGCCAGATATTCATCATTCACAGATGAATACTAGTGGTGATGTGGATATATCGCCACCGGATGTTGTTGGTGGTGTCGGACATTCAGTACCACCAGAAGGTCCTACTTCTCCTCCTTATGTACAGGTAATAAATCAATTTGACTTTTTTTCATTATTTTTATTTAAAAAAAAAAACACCCGTGGCAGCAAACCACCCAGTTTGACCTTTATCCTAAGAAGAAATTTATGAAAATGCACCTAGGTATATGTATATTATTTACGAGTATTTAAAATTAACTATTTACTAAACATGGTTTAAATAATAATTAAACGATAAATTATTTATTTCGTAAAATATAAATAATTTAATTAAAACTATAAACAACCAAAATAAGAATGTCTTAATATTTGCAATATGTTTTCATGTATGTCAAAATACTACCTACTGTTATAATTTATAAATATTTTTGTTTATTTAGGTGCGAGGAATAGAAATTACTATTGTAGTGCTTGTCTTAATGGTCTGGGTCGGCGCTATAATAATGTTTTTCAACCGCTGGGGTAAAATAAGGATGCTTATACCATATCAACCAGACTATAAAGACACACAACTCAAAGTGCCCGGAACAGGTGCATGCAATACAACCAATTCGTGCCAAAACCCAACAGGACCAAGTTTTTGTTGTTCACAGGTCAGTATTGAGTTTTCTGTTTTAAAAAACTAAATGCTCATTTAAATTGTGTGATGCACGTGAAAATTTGATTTTTGAACATTCTTTTCTTCTATTTACTATCGTTTATTTTTTATTTTTTAATTTATTAACCTAAATGCTGTGACCCGACATATCATAGAAATCGTGTATCAACATAATGTAGTACAACGTAGCGTATAATGCATTTTTTGTTGCATACCATTAGTCACCAGAGACCAGGGATCATGATATTTTTAAAGAAACTAACCGTATTATATAAAAAGAAAAATATAAATGCCAACAGGCAACCACATTTACCTCGTCTGTAATGGTAAATGGAGTGAAATTATCAAATGTTGGATGATCTAAAAAAAAAATTATATTCAACTAAATGGAAAATGGAAAATTATTAAGCTACCTACTTAGGTTAATAATACCTACTTATTATTACTTAATGAGTTGTATTAAATATGAATATTTTGAATTTTTTACTTACCAACTGAATGTCAAAATCATTATGTTTTGTATGATGTAATATGGCTGATACTTTTTTCGTCTAATCTTTATTTTAAGTTGGTTATTTTCAAAATGTTATAAATTATATTCGATAAAAACTTCAATAATTGTATATATATTAATCAAAAATAAAATTAATTGTTCAACTAAATAAATACATTTTACAAAATAATTATAGATATTACTAATGTTTTAAGAAATTGTAAGTAAATATATTTAAATTAAAATTATGAATTAAGTACAATCTCAATTATCTAACAATTATTTTTTAAATATCCATAAGATATACAACTATAAAGTAAATTATATGTGATAACACCAATAATTTCAGGAATTTAAAATCTTTTTTTTTTTTAAAGAGATAACAAATAATTATTTCATTACAACAATAAAATTGTACAGTATAATATTTAACGGTTATTATACCTACAGTACTAAACATTTTGCAACCAATAGCTTCCTTAAATAATCAAGAATATAAAATACCTACTTTATAATAGGTATACAATATTAAAAGTATTTAATAAATAAATATTCAATTCCATACAGCTAAAAAGTAGGTATGACCAGATGTGCACTGGGTGTTTTCACTAATATTATCCTTGCCCCTTGTTAGTGTCATAACCAGCTTTGGATATTAAGGTACACACGAGTACACGACGTTGTTATAAATATAACTTTATATTCGATCGTATAAATAAGCTAAGATCAATATAATTTCATAATAACAACCTTGGTACTTTTGATGACAGTGAAATGCGAAAGTATAAATGTATAATACACACATGTCATAGAAAAAGTGTAGGGACAAGGGTTGACATTATTTCGAAAAATGAGAAAAAAAATAATATTTGAAACAGCTGATACCCTCTTAGAAAAAAAAACATCAAAAATAAAATTAATATTTATAATATTTTACTGAAACCTTTGTTTACCATATAAATATATAATCAAACAAAACTGTATAATAATAATAAAATAATACAAGACATTAATAATATTATTAACACTACATTATCAATAAAAACTAATCAAGTACAACAGTACTAAATTATTATAAGTATGAACGCTTGAATAATTTTATATTTACATGATGTTTAAGAAGTATAATTGGATACTTTTACTGTAGGGCATATTTACACTATTGCTACTACACGCATAGGCATTGACTGAAAACAAATTTTCATAATTTACATATAGCAAAGAAAGGGAACTTTTCGAAAAATTACTCTAGGCTAGCTCTAAACACGCTAGCTCAAATTGTTTTAAACGTGCTTGTGGGTAAAATATTAAATAAATATAGAAATAAACATATATCTTGAACGCAAGGCCCTTTATTCTATTACATACATGAATATAAATACAATATTTTTTTAGTTTTAAATTTCAACACTTTATCCAAACTCAATTTATAATTGTAAAAATGTAAGTAACTACGAGAGTATTTTAATAAACTAATTAAATTTATATTTTATATAAAATAGGTACTCAATGTATCCCCGTTGTGTATGTCCGTCCCTAATTTGGTTTCTGTGGTTAACATTGTTGGTTTAATAAAATTATTATTCTCCTATGGGTATAATTTACATATAATTTTATTGACACCAAATTAGTTAATTAAATTAAGTTTCCCACTATACACTTATGTAACATGTTTTCTTTTGATGTATAACTAGTCGTTTAAACTTTGAGCAACATTAATTTGAACATATTGAATTTCATCATTAAGCAAATGGAACATAATTAGTTACTGATTATATTCATACTGACCAAGAAACTAATATGTGCGCAATAATCAAGATTTTTTTTGATCTTTTTCAGTTTAGAAATTTCTTGTAAAAATCTATAACTTTGACTTTTTTTATATAACAATCAGTAAATTATTTTAATGATATAGGTAGGTTAAATCATTTATTTCCCAAAATAGAATTATTGTTATATTATAATATATTCATTTCCTTAACTATAAGCGTTTTCGTTACCAAATTGCATCAAATGTATTAATTTATTAGAAACTTTTAATTTTGTCTATAAATAAGTATATGTGATGGAAATGTATTGTTTCAATTCAATAACTAATTAGCCAACTTACAATCACATTATTATTACATTTTCTGCTATAAAGAGAATTCATAATAATTTGGTAATAAATTCTTTGAAACAAAAGTTATTGGCTTACCTACTAAAAACAACTAATTGACGGGAACACACTTGGCTATTATGTATAGTATATATTATATAATATATATATATATTAATATGTGTGATATACATTGTTCATATTTCTAGTTTTTAAATATATATGATTTATGTGTATTGTGCATTGTACAATGTACTTTAAATATACTTGAATGTATAATAGTAGGTATACATAACACTTTGATATTAATTTAATAGGTATAAGATTTAACATCATATAAAAAGTTTATATATTCCTACAAGTGTAAAGTATATCAATATTATTCATCAATCATCACTGCACATTTTAACCATTAGGGTTAATGATCGTTTTACTATTTAAATATTCAATACTCTTAACAGAGTAATAAATGTTTTAATTCATTTTTTTTCTATTTGTCATCACCTTTTAAGATATTAAAAATGTTTTAACCTTAAGAATGGTTCCTAATCTTTGTAGTACTTTGGGAGAACAAAAGAAAAATATTGCAGTAATGTTAAAAATAAAAAAAAAAATAAAGAAAACGGGAATTTTATCGTAAAACCAGTATTTAATAAAACTGATTTTCTTTTTGTATAACATAAAGTCTTCACTCAAAATCAGTTTTCGTGAGCAATGATTTATCGTTGAATTTAAATCTTTAACATACACATTACAATAACTTCTTATTACTCCTCAAGATATAATCGTCACCCTTTTATATAATAGAATAATTACCTACCTACCCTTTAAAAAAAAAACAAATATAATTAACTATATGTAATATGTATACGTAATAACTTTAGTTTTATCAATATTATATTATTTTAAATACATAATTAGGTACTCGTAACAATAATAATCATACAGCATCTAAATAAAAAAACGTTTTTAAAAAAATTGATAAAAATATCTAAAAGTTAATTACATCTGTCAGTTTGTCTGTTACATCCTGTGTATACATATCTTTTTTTATAACCGTATATAAATCAAATAAGTACCTACCTTTTTATGTCCGGTGTAATCTTAGAAAATACCGAACTGATTTGAACGGGGTTTTTTCAATTTAAAGAGCTCACTCTATATCAAGTTATGAGCATAGTTTTATGGACCTAAATCTTGTTAACTGAATATCGGACAGTAAAATATAAATACCTACACCAGTTGCACCATCTGCAGATGCACATATTCCTAGAAAAATAAAATTAAAAAAATAAATAAAAATATTAAAACTTTTCATTGGCGAAATCAGATAATACAGATGGATTACTTTTCAATGTTTTTGATATAAACTTAATTTTTTCTGTTTATTTTAAAATAATGATTATAAAAATCTATAAAAAATATTAACGAATCATCAATAAACTGAGGTACACTAAAACTAAGATACAATAATATAGCGATGTGTATTAGTTCATTATATCCTTTGGGAAGTCTGATTACATGATTACATTGATTACATAGCTAGTATATATATATATATATAATACGAATATATGCAAGTATAGTATATGTTTGTGTACTAAAATATATATATATATTTATTTAATGTCCACTCTATACGTTCGATGACCTCGTGTGTTAGTTGTTTTATAAGTATTACTGTATTAGTGGTGTTACGAGTATATTCAATGTTCGATATTACTAATCTTACGTATTTGTTACCGAATTTATTTCTTCCCTAATAATAAAAAAAAAGTAAATAAAAATTGTAACTTCTACAGTATAATATGTATATTGTATAATTCACAATGTATATGATATATATATATATTAGTATACGATATACTATATATTATATACTATATTGATATAAATTATGAGTTTAACCCTCGAATTTAATATTTTACCCCATAGCACGTCTCCGTGATTAAATAATAGATATAGAACTAGAATATCTACTAGGACATTTGAATCTATTACACGGAGTCTATATATTAAGGTTATTAATACATTATTTTTAAACATAACAGCTAAATAAATAAATTTAATTAAAAATCATCAAAATTTTCACATTTCTAATAAACTTATATTAGGTATAATGATTCCATATAGTTGAGATTTGTTAAACATTTTCATAGTTAAAATATAAACAAATTTTATAACAAACATTTCCATTCAAGGAAACGCTTAATTTGTCCATGTAATCAAATGTTTCATAATATGAGAAACATCAAAGATAAGAATTATATAAAAATAAAAAAAATGTTACTTTTGACACACCCCTCCCACCCAAGTATCAAATAAATCTATTGTCTACCAGAAAGAAACTTTCTCATAGTTAAAAATTAAAGCTTTTTTTCTACTACCTACTAAAAGTGTCTTCAGATACAAAAAAGACATAATGTAAAATCAATACGACTATGTCTTGACTCAGAACTTAAAAATCACATCATAAAATATATTACTATAAGACGTATCCTAAATAAATTGAGTTTCTTAAAAGTAAATAACAAATAAATCTTTGGAGGACTTTTTATTTTCATATAAACCTATTTCTTTCATCTTAGTTATCTCAATAACATCTCTAAACAATCAAAAATATTGTCAACATAATGATAACTCCAAAAAAAAATTTTAAACTTTTTTTATTGTATTTGGTGTTTCACAAGGTATTAAAAGTTTTAACAGTTGAGTTCTTTAGTAGCTATTGTCTGTTTAAATTTCCAAGTGTAATAGAAGGACTTGGATATTTTCATGAAATAATTTCAAACAATCTATCTATTTATTATTATTTTTATAGAAGAACATTAATTTATTTTTCTTTATTGGTCTTCAACTCAATATAAAATCGAAGAATCAGTATTATACCTTTTATTATCATTAGTTCAGTTCGTGACTTCAGCATTCTTCTATACTCTATAATAATTTATAATCATTTAAACGACCACGTTAAATAACGTCCACTAAAACCTATCGTTTGCATGATCTCCTATACCATCATATTAATCAATTTTTTACTATCAGAAATCGAACCATAATAGTGAAGGTATTCTACTTCCTACTTTTCCTCAGTTAAATCAACCTTTTTAAATATGATTAAGTTCTTAAGAACCTTCAACAAAAGAATTGTATGTATACAATTTGAGAAATTTCAACAATATCATCGTATTATTTATTACTGCAGGCACAAGTAATTATTTTATACTCTTATACATAAAAACGATTCTTTATTACAGACATCCAATTTTGATAAGCTCCATAATAGTAGGTTCAATACTGATGGGATAACCTAAGTAAATATACCGTTGATTTTTATGTACGGTAAGTGATGATTTTCACTTAACTTTGTACTTACAACGATTTCTATACTATAAAATAAAATGCGTATTACCCAAAACTTTGAAAACTTACAACACATATTGAATGTGCATTGAATGTGCATGATTGCCCTTTCCAGGTTCGTTTCGCATGGCACTTATAGAACATGTTTGCTTATTTTTCCCGTGTGTTTTTCTGTTTTATTTTACATATAACAGCAGAGCAGTTGCTGCATCTTGGACCATTGTTTCAAGTATTCACCTACATCGCCAGACGTACATCCCAGAGACTGCACGTGTCGGTTCGCTTTGCTGCATAGAGCGCCGTCATCCGAATAACCGTTAAGTATACATATGGTAAATGTCAAGACAACAAATAATTGAGACACATTATCAGAAATTGTGGTTTTCACAATATTGTATTTGTTTTTGATTGATTATTGATTTTGATTTTTATATACTAGCACACTAATATATTTATATTTTATATGCATAAATAGTATGTATTATGTACTGTAAAATCTGCATTAAACTATAAAAAGGATTTTAGACAGAAGTTTATTTAATCCGATTACTTAATATTATACTAAGTAAATATTATTGACAGATTTTACGGTTCATACAATTACCATACTACGATAAAAGCACGGTTTTTCTTTTTTCATTTTTTTAGTTGTAGATATGTTTTTGGTTTTTTTTTTTATATCTAGTTTGTTAAAACATAATGTATTTAGTGTAGATTGCCAATAATATTTTAATTAATTTCTCATAACTATTTTAGGTATCAATAGTTTTTATACACACACATATTCACAACACAGATATATTATGTGTAACAATGTTTCGCATTTAATAAATAACATTTTGTGGTGAAATAATATATTCAAGTACCTACATAAGTCAAGATATAGTTCATTGAGACTTAAGGAGGTGGTTTAATTGCACAAGTAAAACTTTAACTGACTAAAGCAGTTCTGCGGTGTATTGAAATAGTGTGTAGTGATAGTGTAATACAGTATAAAACAAACTTTCATTGTAAAGTTTTCCATTATGTTGGTCATATTATAATGGCGATAGTCGACAACTGAAATAACTTAAAATTTATCAAAAATTTTAAAACTAAATATAGTCCTTTTTATTACACACTTATAAAGTATAATACAATTACTTTTTTAGTTATATTATAAGTAATAGTTATCTATACAATAATTATTAATTATTAAAAATACCTAATAATATGTTAATTCCTTTTTTATTAAAATAAATTGATTATAACTTCTATCTATATATTTAAGTACAAATTATTCATATTTTTTTAAATAAAAATATTGATATATGAAAAATTTTAAACTACCTTATTCCCTAAATTAGTTTCCAAAACTCTAATGTATATTGTATAGTATACATGTTTTCCGTTTAATATAAACTTTGATTTAAAATAACGACCAGTATATCTAGATGGGATTGATATTTAAAAAGAAAATAACAATAATTACGCTTTCTATGTAAATTATTTTTTTAATAGGTTATCAAAAACTTATACTGTTATAATTAAATAATGTATAAAATTTATCGTTATTTTTATAAATTGTTGCGGTTGTGTATTTACTATTTTATCAGTAATGTCTTCAACATTAAAATATTTAACGTCTTATTTAAGTAAACAAATTATTATAATATTGAACATTGTTAAGATACCTATATGATTGGATTATAACACAAGTCTCTTATTATTAGTCAATTCTCAAATTACTAAATGAGGTTTTACGTTTTCTACTCTTAGTTTTAATTTCCGGTATAGTAAAACTATATAGACCTTCAAAATCGCTATGCTATTATCCTATAATTACTAAATTTACTTAATTAAAGCTAGCTCTACGTTAGGGAATAAATGCATAAAATACTTATTAAATCTGTAAGCAATAAATTCCTTATGGTTAATAATCAGAGAAAAATTGCCTGACATTTTAACAATATATATTTTCATTTCTATTGTCATTAGATTAATGTTAAACCTTAAACAAAACTAATAAATAACAATCAAAGAAATAATAATACATATGCTAGTTGTGTAATTGATGACTATATAGGTACGTAGGAAAAAATACATTATAATAGATATATATTATATCACATGTTAATTGCATATTAATCTACTTCTAAATTTAAATAAGACTACATAATTTTAATACCCAGCATACATTTGAATATAAGAAAAGAAAAAATGTTAATTATAATATGAATTAATGTTAGAAATATATTATTAATAACCTTTATAAATTCCGGTTTAAACATTCAAGACAATAGGTATATTATCTTTAGTCTATATTATTCATATAGGTAGGTAATAAAGTAAAAAAATATATAAATGAATTATTTGTGGATACAAAAAATGACAGACAGTATACTCAAAAGATGTTAACTTGGAAAATAAACATAGCCCCATACATATATTATCAATACTATTATAAAAATGTTATTTTTTTTTACAAGTGTCACTTTTTACAGTGTCAGGTTACTATGACTACTATAAATACCACACAACATTAAAATTGATTCTCTTATAAAACTGATAGACATCTTTTATAATTTGGGAAAAATATAGTAGGACACTTGATGAAAAAATAATCTAAAAATATTAATAGACAATACAATAAAGAGTTTAAAATAAAACATAGTAGGAAGGTATATTTTAAAATGTCCTCAAATAAAATAATACCTATTAAAAATATTGACAGTTATTTTATTACAAAGACATTATTCATAAAACATAGCGGATAAAAATAATATGAGTAAAGCCAACACATAATAAAACATCTATATAATATAACATTATTTGAACTTAAATAATTTTTAAATTTTAATAATTAAGTGCATTACTAAGGAAAGCTTTAGAACTTAAAAATTACATAGACCAATAATTATAACCAATATAAAAATATACTAATAAATACCAAAAGTTTCGAACCGAAACAATTTATTAGGTCTATAATTTATTTTTAACGCATAGATAATATTTATATTATTATAAATTTATAATTAATATCTACTTAGCGAATTTAATATTTCACTAAAAAAAATTAAAATGACTAAATACATATCTTATAAGTAAATGAAACTACATTCATAATAAATAATATAAATCCAATAACCATTGATATTTACGAGTAACTTGGGATCAATTATTTCAACTGATCCTAAATTAATTCCTAAATCCAAGTTTATACATATGATTTACCGTGACCAGAATAATATTGTAAGTAGACATTTTTAATACCTACTTTTAAAAAATCACATTGTTAGAGCACGCTTATATGTTATAAAATACAATTGATTGATGCAGATTTTTATTTAAATACATTTGGATGCATAAATTACACTGCCTGAAGTTTTAATAATCTACTCGTAAATGTTATTGTTTATCCAACTTTCAAACAATCAAAGTTTACTTGTAATAACACTCGTGCCAAATAACGTGAAGTTTGCGATATATACACGCAAATCCCTTATTGGCGGAGATAGCATCAGAGAGTTTTCCTCTCAAATGATTCCCAAGTAACGACCAGGACCAATTTGATTCTAGAGTTAATACCCACCTTCAACGTCATAGATCTTAAATTGTACTGTTCCTAAAGATGATAAATTGATAACTAACGGTAATCACAAACAAATGCGTTGTAAAACCAATACATTCATCAGAAATCTAAAAAACATCTGTACTATCGATGACCAGAAAATATTGACAAACAATTCTATTTAAATAAAAGCAATATCGCAAACAAATGTCACGCCTCCCCAACACCAATAAATAATTCATTAAATCTCCGCCTATGCACTAGAAATTATGTATCTATATATTGATTCTACGTATTGAATCGACGATTTCCACTAAAATATTAACCTGAACGAAGTGCTCGGGTCGTTACTTCAAAGTTCGAGTATAGATAATATCTATTCCTTACTCCACCACAAGCTAAATTTTATTATTTTCTTTAGATACTTTGTTATATTGTGTTTTTCAAATAATGAAAAAATCTATAAATTCAAGTTCAAAAAAATGCTGTTAAAATGTTGCTAGAGAAAACGAAACAATAACAATAACTCACCGCACTTGTACGTGTTAAATCGTCGTAGGTCTTACGCGATTATTATCATAATATAATTATATCGTTATGACATTTTTCCGATGGTTTATTGAACCGTGACGTGTGTGCGCGTTGGTGTTTTTTCAGAGGCACCTGATGCGCTGTGGCCTGGCCGACCCGCTGGACTGGCGCGTCCGAAACCTGTTGCGGTCCCGGTCCCGCGTCAACTCGGCCATCTACATCAGTCCCATCTACCAAGATGCGCACATCCGAAACGGAATATCGGTGAGGCCGATACGGAAGGCCCAGAGTGCGGACTTCCTGCCCAAGTACGACTACAGCGGCTGGACCAACTACCAGCAGTTCTCGTTGCCACTGACCTCCGGCGGCGGCGGCGGCGTCTGTGCGGGCGGTGGAATCTGTGCCGCCGGTGGTGTCTGTCCCGGAAGTGGCGCCTGTACCGGAAGTGGCATCTGTGCCGGCGGGGGCGTCTGTACCAGCGCCGTCGACAGTACCGTTCATCAACAGCACATCAAACGGTTCCAACTGCCCACCGTTTCCATATCCATTGCGTCCGACTCGGATAAGGCGCTCAACGAACTGCTCATCTAAAATATACGTACCGTACCGTGATTTTCAGGCAGCGTGATTTAGCGCTGCTCTACTCGTCGTATAAATATTGCTTCTATACCCACCGCACCGAGTTTCCGTAAATCGTTTTTTTGCATCGTGTACATTTTAATTATAACATAATATTATATTAATTTATAGGCCCAAATAGCAAAGTGGGCTAAGCATCCCTATCCCCCTCAAAAAAAAAAAAAAAAACGCAAATAACACTAAAAATGTTATTGTTATATATACACAGAGAAAAATCTTAAGGATTTTTATATACCAGAAAAACCTCATCGAATTCCGGTATAGACCTAACTTCAGCTACCTAAATAAAAAAAATTCGAACGCTTGGCTTGTACGTTATAATAGGTATCTGGTGTAATTACGCACTACAGTTTATATCATATTATATTATTTTATTTCTTTCGTTTCGACGGTAATCTGGGTACAAAACATTAACTAAGAAACCGACTGACGACTAATTTCATATCGATAGGTTAACTCGTTGTATAGTCCGATCATCTTTACTTCTATAGGATTATATTCTATATATACAAAATAAAAATATACACACGATTATATGCTGTGTATCATATATTACAATAACCTACAGACCTATGAGACGTTTTTTGGCATAATAATAAATAATATTATAGCGATAAATGTATACGTGAAACAATATTACATGATGTAGTTAAGTAATGCAATTAGTATTCAGTACTTTTGTTGTTGTGTTCCGAAACAACGTAAGTAATTAAAACATTTCGTGTATGTTATCAGTTAGACAGTAAAAGTATCTAATACATGATATCATAATACAATGATGTTTAAGTATACAAAGTATAATATAATAGGTCGTAAGTATAGGTAAAAATTGTAAAACCAGACCACCATTGATTATAAATTATAAAATATTGTTTATAATCAATACTACAACGCACTAAAAAATAAACGTATTTAAATCTCGTTCTAACCGTTACACATAAATATATATTTTTTTTATTTTAACTATTTAAAACTATTCCTCATAATATTATAATATTTTAGAATTAATCACCCAAACTAAAACAGAATAAAATAGAACGTTTATCATCGAAATGTATGGGTAGTTAAATGTCAAATATATATATATATTATATACAAAAGAAGATAAGGGAAATTCGACTTATTTTTTTTTAACACACAATATAATATTAGATACATATGAATTCAACACATAATTTTTCCACACTGACTGCGTATTATTTAATTATTTATTTAAATTTAATATAAATACAGTTGAGTAACTCATATAGAATCCGTATACTTATACTAAAAAAATATTATTTATATTCAATTCCAAGTGTTTATTTAAATACTTTACGATGTGATAATTTTAACAATACACACAAATTCGATTTATTCAACAAATTTCTCATAAATATATTCTGTTTAGGAATAATATATATGATTTTAAAAATGTTTGGTATCCTTTTAAAAGTCAAGAATATTATTTTTTGGACTTAAAATTACCTATATAAATATGCTAAAATGTTTTGAAATAACTATGGTGTTAACTAGATAATAACCACACAGTATTTGGAATCATGTGGATACGGAAAACAAAATGTGTAATTTGTTATTTGTATTTATGCATTACCTGCAAGTTCATGCTCAAATTAAGTGAAATTTCATAATTCAATAGAAAAAATATTAATATCCTCCATTAATTAATTTCGCTTGACTTGGATTTCTGGAAGGCTTACATTTATCACTACCTGGAAATCTGTTTTTTTACATTATTAAAGAGCAACATGAAATTTTGGGACAAATTGTATATAGTTTAATATATATATATTTTTTATAATTAATTATTATTAAATACATTAGCATTACTTTTTTTTATATAACATTAGTTTGAAAAATAATCTTGATCTCTGTCAAAGTAGGGTAATATATAACATTAATATTATTATTTTAATAATAATAGTTATTGATATACTTACACAGTAAACTATATACACATCATTTATTAAGTATGAGTTTATTTTACCTTTTCCCAAACCATTTTCTTATGCTGAATATTTTATAAAAAACAAAAATATAAGATGAAATAAATCTGTGTAGTCTAATAACATAATTAATTAAAACAATTAACAAAGTTATACAATTGTTATTTGTTGTGTAGGTATTAATCAATTCATTTAAACGTTTTCCCGGAACCAACGAGACAAAAATTAAATTATTGAATACAATTAATTTATCCATATCAATTCTACATCTAACAATCAATCCCCTTGAAATGTATATATTTTTTTTAATAATCAATAGCATTTATTATTATAAATCACTCATCAGGTACCTATTCAAATTTATTATTTAAACATAATATAATCTATATTTAATAAGATATATAATTATTGTCTTATTGAAATATAATTCATAATATGATTTATTTTGTTTTGATTAAACTTAAATTCATAATTGTATTATTATAAACCTATATTAATATATTAAGACTTTGTATGTGTGTAATGTGTGTATCTATAATATATCTATATGCAATGTGTATCTTCATATTTACATAATCGACAAAAATAATTTTAATAACAAAGATTTGACTTAAAAACAGTTTATAAAATTTTTTTAAATGCAAATTAAACATAATATGTACCCACAATTAACATATAATATTATAATAACTTACCCATGTATTTATAGTAATATAGCATATCAATATTATCAATTTCAAGTTAAAAACACTAAGTGTTATAGTTTTATTTAGATTATTTATTTTTAAATTACTAAGATGCAAGCAAAGCCGTTAAGGTATATTAAAAATACCGTTTCCCATAATAATAATTATATCAATAAAAATATTTCTGTTTACACAACAATAAATTTAATTTAAAAAAAAAAAGTATTAATATAAGTTTACAAGTATATCAAATAACCACTCACCATTAATAAACATAAGCAGGTATTAAAATAAGGTAAGAAAAAGTAATTTTCCCCATTCATGTATTATCTTTTCTCTTTATAAAGTCATAAATCATAATATATCATCCACATTCCACGTTTAATCTTTTGAATGGAATCTTTTAGAGTATAAAGTAGATAATCAACGAAGTAGTAAATCATTTCAGAAATATTGTCTTTGTAGGGTACTATATTTATTATATTTCTTTTAGAACAAGACATTTTCGACCAATAATAGTATATTATGTTCTTTTATAAACTCTGCCTTTTCAAAAACTCTGTATAAAAAATAATAGAATTATATTTTATCTAGATAATATACAATTTTTCAAGACTAAATAATTAAAAAAAAAAAACTAACCCAAAAACTTAATATTAATTCTGTGAAAATAAATTTTCTTAATGTAAATGAATTCATTATCCTGTATTTCTGTAACATTTTTATACAAATAGTAATAATTATAAATAAAAAGTAATATCTTAGATACTTAAATATAAGAACATCCCAGTAAAATTAAGAATATTAAGTTTAAAAAGTTATAATTATAACTTATTAGTAGGTAGTTTTTTTTTTTTTTAACAATTAAACATCTAATGGTCCGGCTGCCAAAACTCATTAAACAATAAATGTAAAATATTATATTAACTCTCATATTATAATTAATTTATGTTTATAATATATATAAATTATTTGTATTTATTATTATTATTATTATTACTATTATTTATTATCAACCGAATTCAATGTGTATAGTAATAAAATATTATTTTTAAAAATATTTACTTTAAAACTACTTACGTAATCCTTTAATTTAAAATGTTAAATAAAATGTATTATTTCATATTTGTATTATTTAGCTTAATTTTGTATATTTTTATTTAATGGAGGTTGTTGATAAATGTAATAAAAATACTTGATTGGTTCTTAATTATTTAAAATTAAATTATTAGTTATCAAAAAATAGATATGATATTTACACGTGTATCGGCACACCCATCGGTAAATATAACATAAATTTATAAATTACATTTATACCTACTCCCTTTTTAGTTATTGTTTACAATCAACAGAATAAAAAATCGATGTTATTACTAATTATAAGCCGATTATCTTAATATTGAAATCTCATTATTTCATAAGTTAGTATGTTTTAAAATCTTTTATTGGAAAATTTAAGATACCTACATAATAATCCAATATTTTTTACTGTTGTACATTTTTTAACCCCAAGATTTTTGTTAATTAACCCATTATTAATTTTTTAATGGCTACCTATATATTTAATTCCATACCTCACCTAAAACAAATTATATTCTTTAAACATTTTGACATTTATAAAACATCAAATTTCAAAAGATAGGTATTTATTAACAGTTTAGTTGCGCAACAGCGCGAATAGTGCATCGCGAAAATAAATACGAATCGCACATGATATACGTATTTCACTCTGTATTATCCAAAATTTAAATTCTTTTAATTTTTAAATATTATTGTTCAATAATATTGTACTATAATAATATATTCAATTCAATATCACGAAATTAAAAATATGAGCAGTCATATAAAAATTAAAAGTTGAAATTAAATTATAATTATGTTATTTTATTTTTAAAAATATCAAAAAAATATTAATAATAATATTTAGATCAGTATAATGTAAATATGTATAGTACTTATCTATTTAAAAATATCTTTAGTATAGTATATATTATTCGTTTTATCTAATAGTGTATAATTATAATCTTCAAATAAAATATATGTGTGACAATGAACAAATTTATAATTTAATTTGTATTTAACCTAGTTTCTAATTTTTAATTATTAGTAAAAATCATGTTAGTTTTCTGTTGTGCAAGGATAAATCCACTTTTACTGTAATGATTTTTACATTTTATTCCTATAGGTACTACAAAACGTAATCGTGAATGAAAATTATGCTATTCAGAATTTACTCCTACTATTAGTAAACCCTAGCATTAACTAATAAAATCTACTTAGGAACTAGTGACCGGAATTTTTCGATAACATAAAATACATAATATTATTATATGTATTGCGGCTTTCAAATGTTCAAAATCACATCCAACTTAAAATTCATCGCATTATTAGTATAGTCTGTTGTGTAATTCACTATACACAACAAAAAATAAAGCTCCAAACTTTTATATTCTAAGTAAACCATCAATTGGCTTTACAATAGGTAATGTTTTTTTGTTTATGTTAAGTTATGTATTATATTTTTTCTGGTAAAACTTCTTCAAAAGTTCCATACCAATTATTATATAGAAAATAACTTATAAGACAAACTTAATTATTTAATATACACAATTGTGAATACCTGTACCAAAGATATAATTGCAAAAACTTGACTATTTTTTTCTAGTCAGAATCGTTTTTTACTTATTTTCATTACTTTCAAATGTTGAAAAATTATACCCGCCCACCCTAGCTGGTAATGACTCATCCATTACGTTTGTGATTCATTTCTTTAAAGTTATAACAATAAATTATATTGTTTGTATTCAATTACTAAAATCAGTTTATTTTAATTAATGTGTACTAAAACAATAGATTTTCAAGAGCAACTAAACTTCAAGTTTTCATAATTTAAAAACTGTATCTAATAATTAATAATTGCCACTACTTTATTATAACAATATTTCTTACATCTGAATTATCTTTACATTGTTTTTTTTTTTTAATAAAAATTTAAACTAGGTACTCGTATTTTATAATATACTCAGAACTTAAAATATTAATAAAATAATATAAAAAATATAAACAGTTAGGTACCTACGAGTTACGCAATATCATTTGAGGAGTATATTTTGATACGACATGAATAAAAACGTTTTTCTTTATTTTCTGTTCATTGTTTTGCTTATAAGCTGTCAAAATATCCACTTGTTTTTTTATTATTAATATACATATAACATTACAACATACATTGGCTTTGTATTTATTTAATTACGCTATTTTTTTCTACCATTCAAGTTTACTATTTTTTGTTGTTTAATTAATTCCTCCTAACACACCCATACACAACACGTTCATTAAGAACAATACTAGTGCTTTTGTTACTTTTATCGTATAATACGTAGGTAATATTATACTAACTAACTAACTGTATGTATATAAGCGTGCGCACGGGAAAAGTATAGAAAATTGTATTTATTAAATTTAATATAAATACCGATAGCAAAATATAGTCATAGACCATAGTGTTAGTATAAAATAAAAATGCATTAGTTTTAAATCATGTAAATGTCAAATGAATAAAATACGATATCACATCACATAATTTAAAACAACAGTATACTTTTGAATATCATTTTTATTATTAAAATTTTAATTGTTGCTATATTATCCAGTACAGAGTGTATAAATATTAAGAACCGTCTCATTAAAAATATAAATGCTTCAAAACTTCCCTATAGCCTACGGGTATTATTACGCACTATAATCACTATATTATATTTTACTTAAGTACGAGTATTTACGTGCTCCTTCGCAGAATAAATTGTGAATGAAAACCGGCCGCGACATCTTGTCTTCCCAAAAACACCTGGGGCTCATCTGCGAACACTATCTACTATAGGTGTATTATACTGTCTACACTGCACTGCACTATAAAATAAGAACATTGTTACAATGGTGATATTTTTTTTATAATATACAATAAAAAACAAATAAATTATTACTACAAAAAAAAAAAAA